>JADRCD010219012.1:0-40232 GCA_019843815.1 Montemys delectorum
TTTTTTTTTTTTTGTATTTTTTTATTAGATATTTTCTTTATTTACATGCATATACCCAGAAGATGCTCCATCATGTAATAAGGACACATGTTCCACCATGTTCATAGCAGTATTATTTATAATAACCAGAAACTGGAAACAACCCAGATGTCCCTCAACAGAGGAATGGATACAGAAAGTGTGGTACATCTACACAATGGAGTACTACTCAGCTATTAAAAACAATGAATTTATGAAATTCTTAGGGAAATGGATGGATCTGGAGAGTATCATCCCGAGTGAGGTAACCCAATCACAAAAGAACACACATGGTATGCATTCTCTGATAAGTGGTTATTAGCCCAGAAGTTTGGAATACAGGAAGAACAACCCACAAACCACAAAAAAACCTAAGAAGAAGGAAGACCAAAAGGTGGACATTTCATTCCTCCTTAAAAAGGGGAATCAAATACCCACAGAAGGAGTGGCAGAGATTAATTATGGAGCAGAGACTGAAGGAAGGACAAGAATATAGCTATCTCCTGAGAGGCTCTGACAATACCTGACTAATACAGAGGTAGAAGCTCACAGCCATTCATTGAACTGAGTACACTGTCCCCAATGAAGGAGTTAGAGAAAGGTTCTATGGAGCTGAAGGGTTTGCAGCCCCTTAGGATGAACAACAATTACTAACTAGTACCCTCAGAGCTCCCAGGGACCCAACCACCAATCAAGGACTATACAGGGTGGGACTGAATGTTCTGGCAGCATGTGTATAGTAGAGGATCGCAAATTGGATCATCAATAGGAGGAAAGGACCTCAGCCTTGTGAAGATTTTGTGCCCCAGTGTAGGGGAATGCCAGGGCCAATAAGTGGGAGAGGGTGGGGTGGCAGGCATGGGGAAGGGGGAGGCAAAAGGGGTTTGTTCTTGTTGTTTTTGTTTGTTTGTTTGTTTTTTGGAGGGGAACCTGAGGTCCATTTTTTTTTCAAGGCAAGAGCATGGCAGCATCCAGGCAGGCATGGTGCAGGCAGAACTAGGAGTTCAATATCTTCATCTGAAGGCTGGTTGTGGAAGATTGGCTTGCAGGCAGCTAGGGTGAAAGTCTTAAAGTCCATGCCCACAGTGATACACGTACTCCAACAAGGCCACATCTCCTAATCGTGCCACTCCCTAGGACAAGCATATACAAACCATCATACCTGCTCTAAACCTCTCCAGGTGCTGAGCCTTACTTCTCAACTACCAGCTTCCCTTTCCTATCTAAGCTGGCCATTTTGCCTATAAGCTCTCTTGGTTCATATGTTCTTAATTCTTGGCTTTCTCTTTGCTCCCTCTCTTTTCTGTTCCTCTCTTGTTCCCTATCTCCTCATGACTTGGTTCAGTTTACAGGTAATATCTAGTCTACAACTTTCTTTGCTCTTTACTCTTCCACATGCCTCTGGCTGTATTCTACAATAAAAACCTCCTCAACTACATCTAATAGTGGTCATGTCCTCATTTTCATTGAGTGAGAAGGTCCAAGATGACAGGGAGTCTACATCCAGATCATTTTTTGTGGGGGGAAGTGTAGATTGTACCTAAACTCAAATGAGTACTCGCTCAATACTGAGATTCACTCTCACTCCTGTTCCTTGTTGTTCAGTCTTGATAAGGCCTCAGCTAATAGCTTTCTTTAACTGGAAAATATGTGAAAAAGAAATATTTGAATGGTGTTTCCAATCCCTTTTGCCATGACAGCAGAGACTCAGTAAATCAGAGATGAATTGCCCTTACAATGTAGCAAATGTATAAATAAATAAGAGTGTGATTATTTAAGCCATTAAGTCTTGAAGTCATTTGTTACCTAGGAAAATTAGGCAAGGAAAACACCTATCCAACTCATGCTATTCTCATAAGAGTCATTGGAGGTGGGTTCTTAAGAGTACATCATTACTATTCTTATTGTGTGCATGAAAAAAAATCTTAGAAATAGTAAAACATTATTGAGTATTATGCAACTAGTAAGTGACAAAGAAATGCCCAACATGTAGGACCTTTTTACGTAGGTGTATGTTTAACTCTTGGTGCAGAATAAAGAAATGACTCTGGAAGAGAATACTGTCCCTTTGCCTTGGTCTATACTGGACTCTTAACAAGGTCAGTCCTTTACCTTGCTTGCTGCAGTGAATCTTCGATCTGAGACATCCTTGTGTTCCAGATCCTACTCTAGCTCACAAGGTCCCTGTGACTACTCTATTCCCTGATAACTCTGAAAATGCTGCCTACATCTTTTTTTATATTTATTTATTTATTTATTTGTTTATTTATTTATTTATTTATTTTTGCAAAAGCTTGCTTGAGTTCTGGGAGGCATTGCTCCTCACTGATAAATATTTCTTAATATTTGCATCCTCTCTACTAAAATTTTATCAACAAAGTAGGAATTAACCTGGCACCTTCCAGTATTCTCCAATGATCTGAATGCTGAAATGCTTGCTTATCTTATATATCTAGCTTAAACTATGTACATTCCAACCTCTTCTGTACCCTTATTTTGTTTGTTAAATCCAATTAATATGCACAAAATCAAACACATTTTAACAAGCTAATTATACAAGGGTGATATTTTTGGAATAAATATTAGAACCCATGACCTTTTAAAATTGACATAGATTTGAAGAATTAGAAGAGGATTTATGAAATAAAAAAGGCATTTTAAACACATTGAAACTATAATGTAATATCAGAACAAAGGATGATCACTAAAACTTTCTTAATGATGAAAGTTAGACAAGGGTGCATGTATGTTTATAATTTAAAAGTCCCACAAATCACAGAAAATTTAGCTTATTAATATCAGAACATGTTATCTAATATAACAAATTCCCTTCAACAATAACTTTTGCTTTTCAAATTTGACATTGTTTAGTTCATATTGTTGTTTGTCCTAAGGGGCTGCAAACTCTTCAGCTCCTTTGGTTCTTTCTCTAACTCCTTCATTTTGGGACCCTGTACTCAGTTCAATGGATGGCTGTGAGCCTCTGCTTCTGCATTAGTCAGGTATTGTCAGAGCCTCTCAGGAGATAGCTATATTAGGCTGAGGGGATTGCAGCCCCTTAGGGTGAACAACAATATGAACTAACTAGTACCCTCAGAGCTCCCAGGGACTCAGTTACCAACCAAGGACTATACATGGTGGGACTGATTGTTCTGGCAGCATGTATATAGTAGAGGATCGCAAAGTCGATCATCAATGGGAGGAGAGGCCCTTGGCCCTGTGAAGATTCTGTGCCCCAGTGTAGGGGAATGCCAGGGCCAATAAGTGGGAGAGGGTGGGGTGGCAAGAAGGGGCAGGGGGGAGGCAACAGGAATTTGTTCTTGTTGTTTTTTGGGTTTTTTGTTTGTTTGGTTGGTTTTGGTCTGTTTTTGTTTTGTTTTGTTTTGTTTTGTTTGTTTTTACGGAGGGGAAACTGGGAAAGGAGAAATCATATGACATGTAAATAATAAATATCTAATAAAAAAAAACAAATTTGTCATTGTTTACTTCTTCACAGCACTTTAAGTCCCTGTAGAAAATGGAGGTTTTGATTAGCTCCAAGCTATTAATTGACAATAAGGCTCATGTAATTCCAGTTGTATTTGAATTCTTTCTGATACAGTAAATGGAAGGAAAGTCAGTCATGCTTCAAGCACTCCTAGTCTCATCCCCTTTGCAATGTGACTACATACTTCTCACTTTGTGAGGCAAAATGTTCTTTGACCTTGAGTCTGGATTAAAATGTGACTTGGTTTTGCCAGAACAGAACTGAAGTAATAACTTGCCATAAAATAAAATTTTTATTTTATGTTCCATTTTGATTTGGCATAAGCTAAGCTTTGATCCACTGCAATCTGGTTTCTTTATATCTATTTATATGAATATACAATTTTTTATTTTATTATTTATGTGTATACATGCATGTCTGTATATAAATGTGTGTGTGGATATCCAAAGATGCCACATTTGTAAGGTGTTTATTCCTCCACAGATCGGTTATGTCTCCTATTTGAATCACTAATGACTATATGTTCATATCTCTTTGCTCAGGAAGAGATTAAGGTGCAAGTTCCTAGCAGAGATTTTATTTACCTACTGTTGGCTCCCTCCCCCTACCTTGCTACACTGACAGTTTGCCTTTGAAGACAAGCAAGTGGCCTGGAAGTTACACCTGCTTGGGGACTTTGGGTTTCCAGAAACTCTAGTGTCTGATGTCTGCTGAAGTGTTTATGTACCATATATTTTGTACCTGGAGATTCCGTTTCAGTTTTTACCTGCGCCTATAAATGCTCTAAAGATCCCTAAGTAAATGGAAGTCTTGATAAGCTACTTGGCCTCCCTGTTTCCTTTGTCTCTTGATCCCTCTTATTTTCCAGGTCCCTGTTTCAGTTCTCTGTCCTGAAAGAACCCAGACCCATGGAGCTGTGGGCCTGCTCCACCCAACCTACTATCAGTCAAAGTGGCCAATCTTGCCCATGATGGCTGGTAGACAATACCTAGAAGCAAACATTTCCTAGTGCTTTATTGAGCACTTTCAGATTTAAGCATCATCCCACAAATGATACACTTCTTTCTTCATCTGAAAGGTGAAACCAAACATGCATGCTCTCCCTGAGTTAAAGGCAAAAATTCTTTTTACTTCTATGAGGCCATTAATATATACTGTCCCATATATCTGTCATTCAGGAGTATATGTTTAAATGAATTCTTTCTCCTACCAAACTGTCCTATGTATGCTTCATTTATGGCCTATATATAATATCTTTGATTAACTTAACTGCTTACATTCTTCCTTTTTATATTCTGGGTTCTCAAAAATTATTAGCAGGTGTTTAAATTACAGAAAGAAGTTTTGTAAACGTCTTGTTCTTCAATTTTAGATTCAGTGTCAACTGTCCTTGTGATTTTAATTTCTCAACAAAGAATTAATTTTAAGAAATTTGAAGAGCAGTTGTCAGGGTGCAGAGTCTGTCTGTCCCAAGGATAACATAAGGATTGCTATCCTTTTAATGGTTTTTGTAAATTGTAGCCCTGGATTTCTCCTAGCAAAATGACCTTTATCTCAGACAAGCAGGGTATTTATTTGTAGAACTACTAAAATGTGAGTTTTACCCTGGAAATATATAGCAAAAAAAAATGAGTAGTCTATCAATTATATCACTTTAGGGACAAGGGAGAACATAAGTTAGTGCTTATCTTGCTGTTTTCATATAGAGGTATTTCAGACATCTCTTTAGAATGCCCTGACTGTTTCCTAAAGTCAATCAAGACAGCCACACTTGAGCAAACATCATTGATTTCTTTCTCCTCTGAACTGGAAGAAGATATAATTTGTTAGTTATATTCTTGAGAAAAAATAGAAAATAAATAAGAATGGCTTGCCCTCTTTTGTCACCTGTTTTCAATATAAGAGAGGGTTAAAAAATACACACACAGTGCTTTGGCTAATGTTTTCAAAAAGAAACACTTCTTAGTAATTGCTGGCTGTTATCATTTCTAAGGATTCATTTCTCCCTCCCTACTGTCCTCTCATATTCATCCAATCAATATCAATAATTTGATATTCTAAATTTCTAGTTTCTCTGATCTCTAGTATCACTTTATTCTCCTTCATTCACTCATATTCTATTGTCTGGAAAAATATCTACAATAGGTAAGTGATATTTCATTTCTTAATCTAGATTTTTCATAGAATTTTTATAGAAATATTTTTCTAGGATATAGACTAATTTCCTGTGTGTGAGTGCAGGCTGGTGTCGTCCAGGTCCATATTTTATCACTTTTTTCCTTATTCCTTGGAAAGAGTGTCTTTGAACGAATCTGTCTCTAGGCTGATGGCCAAAAGAACATAGCAAGTCACCCATATCTGTCCGTCTGTGGCTATACCTAGCTTTTTACACGAGTACTGAGGATCTAGACGCAGGCCTTCAGTTGTTGAAACTGTATTCTTTCCAGTGGTTTCATCTCTCTAGCCTCCAGCCTGAAATATTTAAGTCAATTTCTCAAAAATCTTTTAATCACTACTAAATACATCAGTAAATTGAAAACCCTTGATCACAACTATCTCTTGCATCTTTGACCTCCTAAAATCACCAAGGAACTTGAGGTACTGAATGTGACAAGCAAGTGGTGGTTCCTCTGGATTCTACTATTCAACATCTCCACAAGATCTGCTGCTTAAATTGTTTCCCTGATGCTCAGTGAAACCATAATTAGATGTGTACCATATTCTCTCAATCAACCAGGCAACTCTACCTTCAACTTTTTACTTTTTAAAATTATTTTGATTGTAACAGGGTCCCAGACACTAGTAGGCCCCAAGAACTTAGTACAAACTGATTCTATGATGGAAGCACCATGCATGCCAGAAAACCCAGTGTGTAAACAACACTATGAGCCAAACAAAAACAAAGACCTAACCCATAAAAATTCAGAGTTTTGAGAAAGTCTCTAATGTACCAACCTTGCTATGTAGCTTCTGCTTCTGGCAAACAGGTCTTGTTAACTGAAGTATGTCAACCTACAATGCAATTTTTGTTTTTAAAAACCCATCTGGAAAAGATCTTTTTGATATACTGGGATCCCCAAAACTCAGTGTAGTCAGTGGAAAATGAAAAAAAGACTTTTTATTGGCTTAAGCCCATGTCTGAGCAGTCTTCTCTTGTGGATACCCCACAGCATTACAAAACAAACAGACAAAAATCAAATAAACTGTATTTTTCAGGTGTAATTAAACGTTCATATAATAAATTCTAACCTCTCTCTCTCTCTCTCTCTCTCTCTCTCTATCTATCTATCTCTCTCTCTCTCTTTGTCTCTCTCTCTCTCTCACGCACACTACACTACACTACACTACACTACACTACACTACACTATACTACACTACACTGTGGTGGTTCATTTAAATAAAGCTGTACCATGTGTACTATGTCCAACCAGCTGTTTGACACAGGTAGCTTATATAGTTTTTGAACACTGACAAAAATTGATTTAGTACCATGATTTCATCACAGCTGAGTAAAGCCTCTTAGTAGTTACATGAGAGAAGTGAAGAGGAGGCAGATACTAGTGAAACCAGATGATAGGAATCCCAACTTAGAGAAGCACAGATGGTACACTGAACAAAAGGTACTACTCATCTGCTTTGGAAATAAACTTTAGATTACACTTTGCTGGTAGACTATGACTAAGTTATCAATTATCTACTATATGTGAATATTGCTACAATTGAAAATAGTCACTATGACTCTTATTCTTTAATGATTTTACTGAGCTCATGTATAACCATTTAGCCATTTATCTATACATTTATGTATTCAAGACTAAAACAAACAGAGTATCATTTTGCATCTGACAGGTATAGGAGGATGATAACAGATCTGGCATTGTTGATGAGATCCTTAACTCCAAAGCACATGGGTAGATTTCCTCTCATTGGTAAGGTCTCTCTTAATAATCTTTAGTTACTTTTATGTATAAAACACTGTACAAACAATCATAAACTGTCACCAGCTAATATCTACATATTGAGTTTCAGGACTCATACATTGGATGAAAGAGAAAAATATCCCAGAGTGCATTGCTCTTGTTCTAGGAGGACATGTCAGTGAGAATAAGATGTAGCCTCTATCTAGTGCATCTCATACATTCCTTGTGTTCTTATCAGAGTGGAGGATTGTACAGAGAACTGGAAACTCAAATATTCAAAAGATGTAAGTCTGAACAATTAATCATCATCTAGGCACAGCTGAATTAAAATCTAATTCTTCCAATAATCTCATTTCTAAAACCATAGCATGAGAATAAGATAAAATTCAAGGACTTTTAAAGGACATACTATGTACTAAAGACTATCAAGGAAAAAACACTGCAGTTTCCAAATAAAAGAAGGACTTGGCTTCAAGAAATGCCTAGGGATCATCTGAGTCCAGAACTTATTCTGGGTCCTTCCCTTTCATGTATAAAAATGACATTTAGGATAACTTTTAAACTGGAGAAGTAATCTTTAGGTTTTTGCAAAATAGAGGCTACAAAACTCTGGCCCACAGCTGTGTAATTAACTACAGCTTATACAGGAAAAATCACCCATGCCTTTCCACTTTGATAATAAAAATTAAATTGCTACATGGACCAGAAATGTTTAGAAGGATTTAAAAATGGGAGGAGAAAGGGAAGGCTGAGATGCACATTGAAGGGCCTCATAAAGCATCTAAAGAGAAGGAGCCCTGAAGGTTATCAGTGTAGCCACAGAAGGTATCTTAGTCTTCTAGACATTTATCTCAATAAACATGCCCAATGAAGATTTGGACAAGGAAGAAGAAGAGACAGAATAAAGTAAAAAGTACAGCTTAATATTTTTAATACACCAATATCACAACTCCAGAAACCATGAGGACAGGTCAATAGGTAAGACATGTCTACCAAGAGCAAAATCAAAAAAAAAAAAAAAACTCAGCTAACAAATGTGAAGGAAATGATATAATTTTAAAAGAAAATAATCCACATTGACACTTTAGAAAGAGAACTCATTTTAGTAATGGTCACCAATAGAGCTGTAATCAGGAAGTCTACCTTTTGGTTAACATTCTGAAGAATCAGGATAAGGCTTCCTGAGATTTCTCAGGTCCTCAAAGCATACACATTGTTGTTGTATTTGTTTAGTTCATATATAGGCAGTCATGTTGATATGATCTCAAGTCAGCCCTGAAAACATAAGTATAAATAACACTAAAAAACTGAGAAAGTAGGCAGGTAGTGCTTACATATTTAGTAAGTACACACACACACACACACACACACACATACACACACACACACAAAGGGGAGAGAGAGAGAGAGAGAGAGAGAGAGAGAGAGAGAGAGAATAACAATTAGTGAAAATGAGGATCTGAATTGGGAAGAGATCAAGCAAGGCTGTATGGAAGGATTTAAGAGAGGAAAGGGAAAGGAAAATAATACATTTTTTGTTACAATCCAGGCCAGTAAATTACAGTCCATCACACATATAAAGTCAAATAGTATTCTTTATTAGCCAAGGACTAAGAAAAAGTTCTTGTCTCCAAGTACTGTTGGCATTAAAGCTCAGTTTTTATGAGGAAAAAAACCTACAGTATTACAACAATCTTATTGTGATATATAGGTCAGAAGAAGTTGTGACCTTTGATCTAGTTACACATTTAGCAGATATTTTGGTTATGTGTCTGGGACATAGTCATGGAAAGTTCTGAAGGTGCTGCCCAGGTAGACATGATTATTCAAGGAGTTAGGGACTGAAAAGTCCCTGAGCCAACACAAATGGAGTCAGGATAAAGTTAAGGGAAAGTGATATTATCAATCACTATAATTAGAAGAAGTACATTTAAAATTTTTTATAAAACAAGATAAGTGATCATTCTATGTCTTTCATCATGATGTAATTTGAAGGCTAGAACACACTAAGAGGCAGACGTGTCAAAACTTGAAAGTGAAACCAGCCTATTTCTAGAGATCATATCTGTTCTTACAATATATGAAGGGTAGGAGGGCAACTTAAGTGAAACCAAGAAAGACAACTACTATGAAGAGAGAGACGTCCTACAGAGCCATTGATGCTGTTGTGTTAGAACAATGGCAGAGAATAATAGGAGATATCTCAGTAAAAGAGACTTTATTTATTGGAAGAGATGGGTACATGTACTTAAGCAGCATAAAACAAATATAAGGTTTGGGCTTTTAATTATATATTCTTATAAATATAAGTTTTAAGACAAACCAATGAAATTAGTCAAGGAACAACAGAGAGACTCCTTCTTGGAGCAAGGTATAATGTACTATCCTAGTACACAAGGGTCCTTGTCACCTGTATTAGTGATGATCTCAGTTGTGATATGATAATGGATATTCCTTGTTGTCAACTTACCTATATTTGGAATGAACTACAATCCAGAACTGGAGGGTACACCTATGATCCAGGTTTTGAGTCTGGAACACACATGTTTCTGACCTGGATCTTAGTATGGAGATCTTGAGGCATAGTGGCCATGAAAAGCTTAGACACAGGCAAGGTAGTACACACATTTAATCCCAGGAGACTGATATAAGGAGATCTTTGAATTCAAGATCAACCTAGAACTCAGCAAGTTCTAAATGAAGAAACATTTAAGTCCAGGCTTGGTGAACCACACCTTTAAAACCAGTGCTTAGGAGACAGGCATGCAGATCTCTGTGTTCAAAGTTAGTCTACAGAGCAAGTTCTAGAATAGCCAAGCATAGGCAGTCAAGGAGTTGGAGAACAGAAAGCTGGTGATAATGTAATAGAACAAGGGGGCCAAGTTCCAGTCTCAGCAAGCAGCAAAATTCAGCAGTTTGGGCCATGTAACTCTGGCATTAGAGTCCAGAATAGAAGGGACTACTGGGACAATTGATTCTGGTTAGCTGGAGCTAAGAAATTAGTGGTGATTAAGAAGATACCAGCATCATTGAGGTGAAATCTTCTTGGAAGTGTTTTCTGAGAACATAGAGAAGTTAGGTTACAGAGATAACTAAGGTTGAACCTGGTGCTGCAGCTATACTTGGTAAGGTATAAGAGTCACCCAGATGTTAATAGATTTGAAGGCATGAAGGGATAATGAAGAACAGCTTAGGCTTGACATGCAGAGAGGCCATGGAAGGCCATTGGTGAAGGTGCAGCCTCAGTTACAGTTGATAGACTGGGACCGAAGGGGTCATGTAAAAAGTTTGAGGATTCATACCATGAAGAGAGCCTAGGAAAGGGTATTTGTGAAGCCTAGTTTCAGTAAAAGACTCTAGTGTATTAGAGATGCCAGTTCCATAGTATTATCACCAAGAACAGCAGCAACAGTGAAGTGGATCAACCTGAGCTTAGAGTGCTACGGAGGGCAGAGCTAGAAAAGTGATGCCAGCCCTTTGGAGGAGCCCAGAAGATCATGTGTGGAAGATCATCCTAGACTTTGAAACAAGAAGCTGTAACACTGAAGTTGCCTTGGAGACCCCAAGATGTTCAAGATGACAGAGCTGTGGCCTATCTGCTGAGGAAAACTGTTAACAGGGAATGGAACCAACCCAGGAGAAAGAAGTTTGTTACGGTCAACAAATATGAAAATGGAGTTGGAGGTCTGAAGACCACTTTGACATCAGACAAGGAGATGCAGAGTTTGGAGTTGGTCCAGCTGGTTTTCTGGCTCACTTTGGGGATTACAGCTAAGTGACTGGATGAATCTCAAGAGAGACCTTGAACTTTAGACTTTTAACATTGTTGAAATTTTTAGCATTGTTGAAGTTGGACTAAATATATTCTTACATTATGCTATATTTTGACATGGTTCCCATAGACTCATATGTTTGAAAAAGCCTATGGGGGCCAGGCAGTGGATTGTGATGGTTTGTGTATGTTCAGCCCAGGGACTGGCACTATTTCCAGGTGTGGCCCTATTCGAGTAGGTATAGTCTTTTTGGAGACGCTGTGGCACTGCGGGTGTGAGCTTTTAGACCCTCATCCTAGCTGCCTGGAAGTCAGTATTCTGCTAGTAGCCTTCAGATGAAGATATACCTCCTGTACCATGCCTCCATGGATGCTGCCATGTTCCTGCCTTGATGATAATGGACTGAACCTCCTAACCTGAAAGCCAGCCCTAATTAAATGTTGCCCTTGTAAGAACTGCATTGGTCATGGTGTCCCTTCACTGCAGTAAAACCCTAACTAAGACAGATATGTAAGAAAATGTATGTTTTAAAGAGATTATTGCCAGATTACTCTTCTTTTTGTCACCACACTAAATACCAGTCAGACAGCTAATTATTTGGTAATAAAACATATTTTGCTACTAATTTTGGAGGTAGGGAGTTGTGAGGCAAGACAATCCTCAGATCCAAGCCGCCATTTGTAAAAGACCATTCACAGAAGAGCTTGTGGACTGTTGGTGTTCTATCATAAAAGGTAAAGCCAGAGGGTCATGGGACCCTTAGCAGTGTAACCAGCTACTCATCCCAACCAGCTGTACGTATTGCTTGTGATCATGGACAAAATCTAGAGTCAAAAGATGGGGAAAGGCTAGGGGAAGAGGCTGCATGTACTCCACCCTTAGGAAGCCATCATTTATACTGAGTGTACATACTCCAGTATAATCATGGAGCACATTTATTATCTTCTAAGAAAGGCCAAATATAAGTAAATAACATATTTCATAGAAGAAGGAGGAGGAGGAAGAGGAAGAGGAGGAGGAAGAGGAAGAGAAGAAGAAGAAGAAGAAGAAGAAGAAGAAGAAGAAGAAGAAGAAGAAGAAGAAGAAGAAGAAGAAGATGATGATGATTGCGCATGTGAGATAGAGTATACTAAAGATGCAAGTGAGAATGTTTCTTTTAAAAATGGCTGCTATTTCTCTTAAATGTGGTAAGACCTAAGAATTCTGTAGATGACATGCATTAGACAGTGATTAGTTATTTCTCAATGGGAAGCAGTTATAAACTTCCTATGCTTTGAAAAAATTTGGCTGCACAAATACCTGAATTTTATACACTGAGTTGAGACCTGAGGAGTGTCCCAGGTGAGGTGCATAAAAGAAAAGTAGGGTCTGAGCAGATCTCATGAGCCCTGGAAAAGAACAAGTTTGTAACAAGTTAATGTGCAATAACAAGCTACAGAATACTCTTAAGGGAATGTCTTGCTTGTTTGTATCCTTTATGATCACAATGACAGCTTCATGTAAAAATTTTGGAAAACATAATGTATCAACCAGTTTTTCCAGCCAACTACATAATTGCCACATAGCTTTGGTCATGCATTTAGTGCTAGCTTAAACTTATGTGGAGATTACAAAAGTCTGACATAAAAGAAAATAGGAGGAAAACATTCACTGAAAATTGAACACTCTAAATGCAAATGACACTTTAACGTTTTAAGTACATCTCCATTCAACACACAAATAGTACTGCTTGGAAGGAAATAGTTTGAATTTGCTAGTCTCATTCCTTGACAAAGAAATTCAACTGGACACAAGGTCTTCTACCACTACAAATGGATTATTTTAGAAAATGATTTGCAGTTACATTAAATCCTCTAAAAGTAAAATCAAAGTTAAAATAAACAACAAAGAAGCTTAAAATTTCCCCCAATCTATTTCTCTGCTGGAAGCACATGGGTGACTACTTTTGTTATTGTCCCTGCTAAGTGAGATTAAGAACATCTACAGTGTTTTTTTTTTGGTCAAAGTTCTGTATTTACATAACTTAGTTCTATTTTTAAAGTACTTGAGACACATTTAGAATATAACTGAAAGCCAAATTTGCCTAGTGAAATAGCTGTTTTAGACAAGTGTGTCTTATTTCTGACATGCTGTACAAGCAATTGTGTTAGGATGGCATCCATCAGATATAATGGGAAGCTAAAAATGGTACTATCATATTTCATCCCAGTAAAGGCATACACAAAAAGCTCTAATATGTAGACTCCAAGTGTAAAGTATTCCAGTTGATTTTCAAAGTATAGTTTTGCATGAGTTAAAATAACCAAAGCTATTCACTTCTCAAAACTAATGTAGTCCTATTGTGTACAATTCCATTTTGGTGGATTGAAATTAATTTCTAGTCAATATCTGTTTGATGGCATCTAAATCAATATGACTTTCATTATCATTTATAAAATGTGTTTGCTAATGGCATGTCTTTTTGCATGTTATATTCTCTTGATGCATGGGCCAATCCTTGAGTTAATTTTATCCTTTTTCACTATACATAGAAATCTATCTATTCAAGCCAATAAAAATGACTTTATCAATCAGATCTAATAGAGAACTTTATCTTACAATTTCATTCCAAATTTAAACCATATTTCTTTTCTCCTGAAAGTCAGTAGCAATACAATTTGGAAAGTGTCCTTGATATAAACAAGGGGAAATTTTCCCAGTTTATAGAATTAAAGAAGAAAGTAAATGATGTCACAAAACTTTCTCAATATTCTCTAATGTATGTTCAGCTATCAGTTATCATTTTCTCACTGGACAATAAAAATGTAAGAATATGGTATGGTGTGCTGTTACTTTCAAAGAGTGGATAATGCTACTTAACACTGACTGTTCAGTATTTCTAAAAATGAGGGAGGTATTGGAGTGAGACCTGGAGATATCACGAAGAGGATTCTTCAGCCAGGGCAGAGACAATACCTATTTAGATGTTGAAGTCACAGGTTAAAGGTCACAAGGTTTGGTGGTAAGGGGTAAAGATCTGCAATAAAAAGTTCAGAGTAAGAAAATTACAGAGGAGAATTAAAGGTGAGGTCATGGAGTAGCATTGATCGGATAGGACTTGCAGACATCAAGCCTTCACAGGACCAAGGGCCTCCCCTCCCACTGATGCTAGATAAGGTCCCTTCATCTCCATCAGTCCTTCCCCTAACTCCTCTATTGGAGTCCCTATGCTCAACCCAATGGTTGGCTTTGAGCATCCACATCTGTATAAGTTAGGATCTGGCAGAGCCTCTCAGGAGACAGCTGTGTCATGCTCCTGTCAGCAAGCACTTGGCATCTGCAATAGTGTCTGGGTTTAGTGTTTGCATGTGGGATAGATCCCCTGGTGGGGCAGTCTCTGGATGGCCTTTCCTTCAGTCTCCACTCCACGGATTTCCTTTACACAGGAGATGTTGGGCCCTATTTGCCCCTGATTTGGGCCTTCAGGACAAACCCGAGCTTCCTTACTGGAGTGACTCAGAACGACCTGCTTAAGCCTGCCTTTGCCTAGCTCCTGCTGACATAGAGTAACTTTGTTGGCTCTTCAGTCACCCCATACCCATCGTCAACTTTCCCCTCCCTGTAAGTCATCTACCTCAGCATAAAACTCCACCTCCTCTCTCAGCTCTTTATAAAAAAAGATCAATACAATAAAAGGAGTTCCTGCTTTGACAGACTCCCTCTCAGCCCTGAGAAGCTCTGCTCAGACCAGGTTCTCCCCTCTCCTCCCTCTCCCTCTCCCTCTCCCTCTCCCTCTCCCTCCCCCCCCCCCCGCCCCCCTCCTCCCCCTACCTCCCTCCTCCCCCCCCCCCCCCCCCCCCCCCCCCCCTCCCTCCCTCCTCTCCCACCCCCCCTGCGCCTGGTTCTGCCTGCAGAGTGCCCTGCTAGGAACAACTCTGGGTTAAAATTTTGCAGATGGTAAAGGATTGATACCCCAGTGTAGAGGAATGCTAGGGCAATGAGGCAGGAGTGGGTAGGCGGGTGGCGGAGCACACTCATAGAAGCAGGGTAAAGAGAGATGGGATAGGGGTTTGCAGAGGGGAAATCTGGAAAGGGGATAACATTGAAATGTAAACAAATAAGATATCGAATTATATAATAAAAAAAAGAAACTCCAGATGAAAGGGAAAAATATCTTGCACACAGATATTAGTATTCCTGCCTCCTCCCTGGGCAAGTAGAGCAAGGAGTAGTGATAGTTCAATAGTGTCATCTGTGTTAAAAATAAACTTCAGATGAGAAGGTAAGTGGATATTAGCCCAGAAGATCAGAATACACAAAGTACAATCCACAAACCACAAGAAACTCAAGAAAAAGGAAGACCAAAGTGTGGATACTTCGTTCCTTCTTAAAGGGGGGAACAAAATACCTATGGAAGGACTTGCAGAGACAAACTATGGATCAGAGACTGAAGGAAGGACAATCCAGAGACTGCTCCACCTGGGAATCCTTCCCATATTCAATCATCAAATCTAGACACTATTGTGGATGCCAACAAGTACTGGATGACAGGAGCCTGATATAGCTGTCTCCTGAGAGGCTCTGACAGTACCTGAGTAATACAGAAGTAGAGGCTCACAGCCATCCATTGGACTGTGTGCAGGATCCCAATGAAGGAGCTAGAGAAAGGACCCAAGGAGCTGAAGGACTTGCAGCCCCTTAGGATGAACAACAACAATATGAACTACATAGTACCCTCAGAGATCCCAGGGACTAAACCACCAACCAAAGAGTACACATGGTGGGACTAATGGCTCCAGCAGCATATGTATAGCAAGGATGGCCAAGTCAGTCATCAATGGGAGGAGAGGCCCTTGGCCCTGTGAAGGTTCTATGTCCCAGTGTAGGGGAATGCCAGGGCCAGTAAGCAGGAGGGAATGGGATGACAAGCAGGGGGAGGAAGGAAGGAACAGGGGTTTGTTTTTGTTTTCATTTTTGTTTTTGTTTTATTTTATTGTATTTATTTATTTTTTGGAGGAGAACCTGGGAAAGGAGATATGGTATGACATGTAAATAAAGAAAACATCTAATAAAAAAAAGAAAAAGTTAAAAGAGAGATATTGGTACTGAAACCCAAGAATGACTCAGCTGCAAAGGATTAAATGTAAAGATATGAAGCTGAGAAGGCTCAGTAACACCCCTTCAGGTATCTTGGCATGAAAGTATAAACTATTGTTGTTGGAATGACGGGTAGATTTATGCAATCTCCAGTAAGTAGCTATATAAATCAACATTCTGTGATTTAATGGCACTCATACAAGATATGTAACTGTGGCCTTGGACTATTCAACTGTATGCTCGATGGCATACAATGACAAAGAGATTATTCCTGTAGATTTTTTTAAGAAATAAGACATACAATTTTGGTTGTTCATGTATTTTATAAGTAGTAAATGCATTATACAAACATAAAATTACAGAACCTTTGTCATTTTTACAAAAAGTACTTGAAAGCAATAAAACAAACTTCTTCAAATACAATACCTGAAAAAAAAAGTTTTTTAAAACTTTAAACATATACTCTGTTTGTTGTGAGTCACATGTGGGATTTACTGAGGTTTTGAGTACTCAGTATTACCATTGAATTCACAACCAGCACAATCTACATAGTAACTTCAAGGCCAAGACTACATATCCTCCCCCCCGCAAAAAAAAAAAAAATCAATGTGAAGAGAACTGATGACTGATACTCTACCCAAGATTGACCTCTAGCTTTCACATGAGTTTGTGTGGAGAGAAAAAGAGAACATGGGAAGGAATGGGAGGATGAGAATTTGAGGAAGTGAGGAGAGGGAGAAAAAAAGGAGGAATAAGAGAAGGAAAGAAAGAAGAAAGGAGAGGAGACTTAAATGATCATCAAGTGTGTGTGAGGTTGGAATGCAGACAGGTCTAGATGGTGTGAGTATATTGAGAACAGGGATGAGCATTTTGGGTGACAGGGCTGTGTTCTCTGGAACACAAAATTGAGGACTCAGAAACTTCAGTTCTATTTAAAAGTAAAGAGCATAAAGCTCTGGAGCTGAGAAGAGGTTAGATAATGGACAGATTTAAGACCATCTCTTGTTTTACACCTTGTGGAATGCCACCCAGGCTTATGAAATTTATAGTAATGGACAAATAAATCAACTCTACTTGATTTGATGGCTCTTTTCTCTAGAAATCTCACTTTGAACTTCAACAGTTCACCTGTGTTATTTATGGCACCTAATAATATAGAAATGTCTGTTATGAACACTGAAATGACTCATTGAACAAATTATCTGCTATAGATAAGCCATCAGCTTTTGTTGTCAAGGGGAGAACTACCATTGGAGACATTTCCATCAGGACATAGCAGCATGGTTTTGCTGGATTCAAGATCTCAATCTATACATGAACTGGGAGGCTCAGAAACATTAACTAGTTTTAGAAGATAGGGACTAGTTTGATGTTGCCTAATGAAGAAAGATGATAATGACCCAGAAATTATCTCACAATGAGATGTGAAGTATCAGACTGTAAGGGTATCTGGAATAACCAGTTAAAGATGCAAGGATCAGTAGGCTGTATCAGAGAAAAAACGAAGGAGAGAGAAGAAGGGGACAAATAAATCTCTGAGCCTTCAGCACTAGGCAGTCAACTGAGTGATTTTATTGTTGAAGACATTTCCATTTTTTGGATCAAAAGAGGCATAAAAGTCTCAGGCAGAACTTAGAGGATGAACCTAGTAATACCAGTACCTACACCTACGGCATGTTTCCCAGACCAGCTGTAAAAATGTCTTTTCGATTGTATCTATTATGATACCAACTATTAAAGTCATTCTTTTCAAACAATCACGGTGGAAATGTATATTAACTACAAGTCATCAATATTTAAATATTATGTAAATATCAATTATTTAGACATCTTTATTTTATATTTCATACACAACATTTAGATAAATAGTAAAAATAGCACAAAATTGAGTTTTACTGCAGATCATAAGTGTATTTTCAAATATGGGGATGGAAAGCTATAGGAAATTAATTTCCAGTTCCTCATTTGTTAGAGAAAAGATTCTAAGCATATTATCTATTTAGCACACATTTTAAAACAGAAATACATAAGAAAATTGAAAATATTCTTTTTTACCAATAAAAATATGGATGGATTATCAAATAATTTTAATACAATAGTGACATCATCCTTAGGTAGAAATGTCTCTATTGTCATCCATCATACTTGGGTCTAGTGAATGAACTATAAGCACATAGATTACTATTTTACTATAGGTTAAAAAGAGAGTGGGAGAGATTGAAACTTCTACTCCTATTGACCAGCATATAGTTAAATAAATGGAAAAAATAGTTGTACTGTTTTCAGGTATTTTCCAACATATTTAAAGTGGGTAAACTACTATTGATTTCTGAATTTTAATTTATATTTTGAGTATCCAGTTGATGAAGTAACAAAGAATTGGCTAAGTAAATGTATGAATAAAAGCTTAAATCCTTATTTCTTGAAAACTATTCCATACCCAAATTTAAATATTCAGTATGCTGTTTGGAAAAATTCAGACATGAGCCATTCATTGGAGTTAATTAAAGTTAAGCAATTTTAATGAATATTTGATAGCATTTCTATTGTATTATCAAAACAGTTTTAATTTATTCAGCCCAGTCCATGCCTCTCATCAAGCACAGTCCTTTTTTGAGCAAAGATGGATACCACAGAGTTATTCCAGTGGAGACTCACATAATACATAGGAAATGGAATAAAAGGTGGGCTCACTTCAAATAAAACATCTTCTATGAATTTAGCAGTATTTCTCACTTCCTCATGAACAAACTGCATTTCTCATTTGCTCCTCCCAGAGATGATCCAATTCCATCCACACCTGACATTTATAGAGTTATCATCCTTAGTCAAGACATGAGTTAAATTCATGGGAACAGGGCCTTCCATATCCCTTGATTTGGAGATCAAAGACAAGTTAAAACAAGTGTATAGACACAAAGCAAGAGATAGCAAGGCTTACAAGATTAAGCTCAAGCTGAGATGAAGCAATAAAAAGCCACCCACATCCATGATCATTTCCAACTCATGCCAAAGCAAGTATGAATTTCATCAGCTCTTATGGTATTGAAATTTATTTCATTTCATTTATAAGTACATGTAGATTTTTTATGTGAGTAAGCATGATGTGTGTGAGTAGTGTTTGTGTGTGCATCTATGATTATGTGTGTACGAGTGTTTATGTGTGTGTTTGTGAATTGACTTATGTGTCCACATTGTGGAAGGTAAGGGGATAACTTTAAGTATTGGTCCTCCCATTCCATCTTGTTCAAAATGGTGTCTCTTACTGTGCTATGTAAGTTTCTTAGGTTCTTCCATCTCATCTCCAGGCTACCAAAGGCATGATGAGATTACAGGTACATGTACTTTACGCAGGTTTTGGTGATCACAGCTTCATTCCTCCCACTTCACTATCTCTGTATCTCTGTGTTTCTCTGTCTCCCCCCTCTCTTTGTGTGTATATGTATGTGTGTTATAATATTCTTAATTTAATGATTATCAGTTTAAATGTTGATTATTATCCAACAAAACAAAAACAGTTAAAAAATCAATCATATTCACAGAAACATCCTGAATATTTGACCAAATTTTGAGCACATAGACATATCACATGAAATTTGCCCTTAAAATATGCTAAGTATGGCTAAACCTGCTCATTTTATTCCTTTGATGAAAAGCAGAAAATTCCAGAAACAGATATGAGATGATGCAAAAACTTATGGCCTAATGAAGTTGGTCTTATTAATGCACACTGCTATTTTTGTGACCACTCAGCTTGAGATGGGATAATCTGGCCCATTGAAGAGCTGAGAAATGGTATTGTAGGTAGTATTGGACTGGCTTTATCTTTGCATCAGAGAAAAAGGAGAAATCACAAAACTCCTCATTTCTAATAATCTTTAGTGGATTCAAATCCTTCAGAACAAGGACCCTTGATCACAATTTCTACCTGTGGCTGGCCTCATCCCATTACTCCTGACCACTGGCCCAGAGTTGTCAGTGATATTTATATATTCTTTGCTTTCATAAAGTTTAGCGGATATTCAAAATATAGAAATTATATATAAATGCATATATCAGGTATTATGATAGTTGATGCATATAAAACCTAAAGCATAGCAGTTGTGCCTATTTGTCAAATATCTATTGTTTACATGGAAGACATTTCCTATCCTTATAATTTTTGTTTCTTTTTAGAAAAAGAGTTATTTTATGTGTATGAAAGGTTTGCCTGCATGTAGACATGTCTAGGAAAGCCCATGGGAGTGAGAATTGTATGTCAGATCTCTTGAAACTGGTTTAGAGCTGTGTGAGGTGAAAATCAATACAGGCTTCTGCCGTAGTAGCAAGTGCTGTTAACTGCTTAGCCATCTCACCAGCCATCCTAGACCCTTTTAATGATTAAAAGTGTATAAGTGCTGTTGGTTTATTCCTTTGGAGCTCTGGAGGGTCTGGTTGGTTGATGTTGTCATTCTTCCTATGGTGTTGCAAACCCCTTCAGCCCCATACTCCTTCCCCTAACTCCTCCATTGGGGTCTACTTGCTCAGTCCAATAGTCGGCTGTGAGCATCCTCCTCTGTATTTTTCAGGCTCCAGCAAAGCCTCTGAGACAGCTATATCAGACTCCTGTCAAAAAACACTCCATGACCTCTGACAATACCTGACTAATACAGATGTAGAGGCTCACAGCCATTCATTGAACTGAGTACACGGTCCCCAATGAAGGAGTTAGAGAAAGGACCTATGGAGCTGAAGGGTTTGTAGCCCCTTAGGACGAACAACAATATGAACTAACTAGTACCCTCAGAGCTCCCAGGGACCCAACCACCAACCAAGGACTATACATGGTGGGACTGATTATTCTGGCAGCATGCATATAGTAGAGGTTTGCAAATTCGATCATCAATAGGAGGAAAGGACCTCGGCCTTATGAAGGTTCTGTGCCCCAGTTTAGGGGAATGCCAGGGCCAATAAATGGGAGAGGGTGGGATGGCAGGCATGGGGAGGGAGGAGGCAACAGGGGTTTGTTCTTGTTGTTTTTGTTTGTTTGTTTGTTTGTTTGTTTTTTGGAGGGGAAACTGGGAAAGGAGAAATTTACATGTAAATAAAGAAAATAATCTAAAAAAAACAAAAAAAACAAAAAACAAAAAACACTCCATGGCATCCACAAAAGTGTTTGGGGTTGGTGTCTGGATGTGGAATGGATGCTCAAGTCTCTGGTGTGGCTGCATTACCCAACTAGAGGCCTTGTCTAGCCTCTGGATACAGCCTCTACAGGTTCTCTCTCCCCTTTGTTGGGCATTTCAGCTAATCACAGAGTACACACGGAGGGACCCATGGCTCCAGCCGTATATATATAGCAGAAGATGATCTTGTCTGACATCAATGGGAGGAGAGGTCCTTGTGTGAAGCCTCTATATCTTGGTGTAGGGGATGCTGGGATGGTGAGCTAGGAGTAGGTGGGGGTGGGGGAGCACCCTCACAGAAGCAGGAGGAGGGGGGATGGCTTGGGGGTTTCTGGAGGGGAAACTGGAAAAAGGGATAACATTTGAAATGTAAATAAATAAAATAATCTAATTAAAAAAGAAAAAAGTGTACAAGTGTTACATAGTCACGACTGTATGATGGTACACCAAAGCTCTGAACTTCTAAATATGTTCTACCACTCATGGATCTTCACTCACAACTCTCCATTCTCCCCTAGATATTTCAACTTTGAGAAGACCAGTGCTTTTACATTCAAAATGAAGAATAACATCAAATATTTGTCTTTCTATGCCTGCTATATTATTATTTCCCTCTGACATAGACATCTCTAGTTCTGTGCATGTCATTGCAAATAGTAAGAAAACATTAGTGGTTATGATAGAATGTTGTTCTACCATGTATTTACATCATGCTTTCTCTATTCATTTATCAGTTCTGTACATTCAGACTGTCTATTTCTTGGACATTGTGATGAATGCCATAACAAACATGATAGTGAAGGCGTCTGCTGAGGTGTCTTATTTCATTTCCTACAGACACTGAGTACTCATGTGGAGGAACTCCAGGCCTGGTGCCAGAGCTACATCTTTGAGAAATCTCCATACCCTCTTACATAATGGTTACACAGTGATAAAGATCTCCAACACTGGGTCACATCCTTCAGAAAACTTGCTCTAGTCTTGATAAAAGCTGTTTTGTCTGGGGTGAAGTGGCAATTCACAACAGTTTAGTTTGCATCAGACTTACTGCTGTTTATAAACCATATACTCTTCATGAATGCTACAATCTATGAATACAACTGACTTATGGTCTTAAGTGCTCTTTGTCTGGTCTTTGAGGTGATTATTTTCAGACATCAATTTTGGTATAAATGATGTAGTTTTTGCTTGAGGAAGAGATATGGAATAATTTATAACAGTCCTTTTGAAATATTGATTATTATCTTGCTACCACCATGAAATTAGTGAAGTAGTGTTTGGAAACTCATATCCATTTGGCTTATCTACATGTCAAAAGTAACATTTGCTGCTTGTGTGAGTGTTTGTGAGAGTGTGTGTGTGTGTGTGTGTGTGTGTGTTTGCATGTGTGCATGTGCATGCTTCATGCCTGTATTAGTGTCAGTCCTCCCCTTCCACTTTATTTGACACAAGATCATTCATGTTGCTTCTTCCTCTGTATCCCAGGTTAGCTCTCTCTACTTTCCAGTGATTCCCCTGTCTCAAAACCACATCCGCACACATTAGCAATATCATAATTCTGTTCTTTGAATTTTAGACAAGCTACCCACTTTGTTAAAAAAAAAAAACTAATGACTAGGAAAACTATTCTTCTTGTCATCCAAGGTTGGTGAAAATTTGGATTTAGACACTTGATCATCATTTTGCAATTATTTCAGGCACTTGAGGACAGGATTGCTACTGCCAAACAGCATGCACCTGGGAGGTAGGTACTACATAAGCAGTTTAGACTCACATGATTATATTTAAGGATAGAGCTGCTTTTTGTGGGGAGTCTTCAAAGAACTGAACTGAACATGTTAGTCACTTTATCAGTGTTCATTAAATCCTGTATACTTTCAGCTGCATTTCAGATAACACTGTTTGTAAAGCATGACTATTTTCCCTCTGGTAACAGGTAAATATATTACAGAAAAACCCTATCTAATCATATTATATCCTAAGATGATCAAACAATGTTAGCTTACCCTGATGATATTTGCCAAGATAAAGAGTCAGCAATTATTTTGGAATCATGATTCAGTGTAATCTTCCTAAGACTCAAATATAGTAATTGTACTATAAATAAAATAAGACTAAATCAAGATTAGCAAAAATATAGAGAAATAAATAAAATTTTGTCCTTATCCTATCACACTGTACATACTAAAAGATATAGTATAAAGAAAGTTTCTTTGTGCCTTTCAAAACCTCATTAACTAAGAAAGAATTTGGAAGAAACACTTTAGATGTAGCATGTATTATTCTCCTCCACATAGTTTGAACATGTGGATCCAGTCTTGTCTTAAGAAGTTAAGCCTCTAGTGTCCTTTAATGAGTATTTACACAAATATCCCTTTTATTAAACTATCAAGGCAACATAAATATAATTTATCGATAGAATATCTTATATAGATATTTTACCAAAATGTCGGTTTGGAGGCTAGAAGAACAGAACATCGATTTTACAGAATTTCACTGTCTTAGTCAGGGTTTCTAGTCCTGCACAAACATCATGACCAAGAAGCAAATTGGGGAGGAAAGGGTTTATTCAGCTTACACTTCCACATTGCTGTTGTTCACCAGAGGAAGTCAGGACTGGAACTCAAGCAGGTCAGGAAGCAGGAGCTGATGCAAAGGCCCTGGGGAGATGTTTCTTACTGGCTTGCTTCTCCTGGCTTGCTCAGCCTGCTCCCTTATAGAACCCAAGACTTCCAGCCCAGGGATGGCACCACGCACAAGGGGCTCTACCTCCTTGATCACTAATTGAGAAAATGCCCCACAGCTGGATCTCATGGAGGCACTTCCCCAACTAAAGCTCCCTTCTCTGTGATAACTCCAGCCTGTGTCAAGCTGACACACCAAACCAGCCAGTACATTCACTTTTCCCAAAAACATTAAATGTAAACTATTTCCTTCATTAGATTTGTTTTACTTTGGTATTTTTCAGTTGGCCAATTGAAAGACAGGATGGACTTTGAAGTATCAAAATTAGTATTACAAAATGGAGAGAGGGAGATCTACTTTCCATTTCAGCAGGGTATGGATACTCAGCCTTTCTATCAGGATGGTAATGTTGTCAGACATACTAGTGTGCTACACCCATTCATTTACTCCAATAAAATCCATAATATCGGGGGTAAAAGCCTGATTAAGGTAAGAGGCGTTATGACCCCGAAGAGGAGTTTGTGCCTCCTGGGTATTCAGACAGTTGCTGGCATCTCCTAACTCAGACATGTTCCATATTAGTCTCTCCAATCATCAACATGCCCTCTTATTTAGGCATAAAGGTACCCCAAGAAATGATTCGCAAATGGCTAAGATTGGGCATTGTTTCTGGCCAGCACAATGTTTCCAAGCTATCCTAATTTAATTCTAAGCTGTCCTTAGCTTGGAATTTCTCTCAAGGAATCTGCCTTATCAGACAAGTTGTCCTCAGAGTTAGCAACAGAGATCAAACACATTTCTTAGGGCAGTGCCACAGAAGACAGAACTGTTTTACATACTAGAGAGTAATCAAATGGCTTCCCTCACTCAAGGACATTAGCTAGAACTGTTAGATTGGAACTTCCTGGTGCTTGCCTCCAGCAAGACCCAGAGAATTAGCAGGAACTGCTAGATTGGAACCTCCTGGTGCTTGCCTCCAGCAGACCTAGTGAATCAGCATGGGAATACCAAAATAGTCCCAGAAGGAAGGGCACCACTGCTCTTCTGCCAGCTTCACTCCTGAATACCTGATCCTACCGACCTTGATGTGGTGGTCACTTGCCTATGTGACTTTTGTCATTCACCCTGTTTTCTGTATACCATATAAGCCTGGTTTTCACTTTGTGCAGGGACTCTTGCTCTGACTAGAACTAAACTTAGATGGACTAGGACTTAGATTCATGCAGTCCGTAGTCCCCCAGGTCAGCTGGGGGGTGCAGCACCAGTCCAGAGGAGATAGCTGCTGCTTTAGACCCAGTGTGTTTCAGGTGGCCTCAGATGTACCTTAACTACTGAGCTGCTAGATTTATCATTTCTCTTTTGCAATGACTGTAAAAGTCTGATGCCATTTTTAAGACATACATTCAGATCCTGTACTTCATGTGTCATCTCTGCCATCATTTTTTTGCCTATGCCTAGTCGACCTGACTAGGACCCTGTTTCTTCCGCAGGTTGTGGGAGGCCCAGATCAGCTGGCCTGCGACACTGATGGGAGGATAGATGCAGGGAAAAAAATACACATTGTGTTCCATGGCAAGTGACATTGGGTGTGCTGGCTAGTCTTACATCACCTTGCCACACAAAATAGAATTATCTGAAAGGAGGGAATCTGTTGAGAAAATGCCTCTATATAATCAGGCTGTAAGACATTTTCTTCAGTAGTGATTGATGGGGTAGGGCCCAGCTCATTGTAGGTTGGGGTCACCCCTGGGCTGATAGTCCTGGAATTTTCTTATAAATCTTATTAAAAAGGCAAGCTGAGCAGTCCATGTGGAATAAGCCAGTAAACAGCACCCTTCCATGGCCTCTACATAGGTTCCTGCTTTCAGGTTCCTGTCTTGTTGGAGTTCCTTTTCTGGCTTCCTTCAGAGATGGACTACAATGTGGAAGTATAAGCCCAATAACCCTTTTTCTCCCCAACTTGCATGTTGGTAATGGTGTTACACTGCAGAAATAGGAACCCTAACAATGATACTTGGGGACTTGTTGTGTAGTCACAAGCTCATATTTAAATAACATCCTTAATTCATAAGGATATTTATATCTGAGAAGTGCTGATGTATGTGCCAGGTTGTCTCAGAGGCAGGGTATTTCTACAAGAATTGGATATGAGTTCTGATTTATGGTGTGCAAGAGTCCAGCACAGTGGTATATTTATAGTGGGATTATGGGTCACAACCATAATCAGTCCAGGAGCAACACAGGGGTGGTTCTCTGCTAATTGCAATTTATGCTGAATAACATCAATTATATCAATTTCCCAATCATTTTGCCTAAAATGAGAGGCACACTGAATAGAATTGACAATTATAAGTCCAATCATTCAGAATCTGAATAGGTTTGAATATTCTGCACTTAAGTCTCTAAAGGAGGTATTAAATGGTTGTTTGAGGGTGATTGAGTTATATAAACTGTTAATTTCTGGGAATAAGCACAAATACATATTTAATTAAAGATGTGTGTCTTATGAAATTGAAATTTATATAAATATGTACATATATATAAATCTTATATGCATACCCCATATTGTTAAAATAAAAGTATGTATTTATAGATATATTCGCATGCTATATACATATATATGTTCTATTTTGTTGGGCTATAAATGTATGATATATTTAAATATGTTTATATATGACTATATTGATACATATACAATTGAAACAGAATGTATGTGTGTTTCCATGTGTAAGGATTGTGTAATTTCCTATGAATTGGAATATTTCCTCTTAGAAGAAGGAAGTAGGTTCATAAGACTATGAAACAAATACCTTTACCCATACTCAGAAAGTTAACAAACTGTCCAAGATTCCTCAGGCCCCTCTCTAAGGATCTAAATTAGGAAACACTGTAGAGAGGAGACTCTCTGATTGGAAAGATACCTACAAGTTGTATGGGAAGCTCCAGATATTCAGGTCTCCCAAGTTGCCATCCAAGCTGCTGATGCATCTGCCTTTAAGGCATTCATGCTTTTATAAGTCACCAAATGAAGCCTACTGGCTCATTAAGCAACTCTTGGGTAGAGTTTTTCCTTTTGCCATTGGTATCATATCTGGCATGAATAACAGTTAGCTTGTATCATCCCTCAAACCACACAAAAGTACATGTATGTGTATATATGATAGACATAAATGATGTTTAGATATAGATTATCTTTAGATGATTATGATGATTTAGATGATTTAGATTATGTTTAGATGATATTTAGATATAGATTACATATAGATATAGATATGAATACATCTTTAGGGATTGTAGTTTGTTGACCTAGCCAATTAATTTAGAGGCCATCTATCAATTTTTAAGCTCTTCTCTTTTCATGCCAATATAAGCTGACCATAGAGATCTAATGCAATCACAAATTCCTCGAAACATCTTCTCTTAGCTCTCTAATGATAAGTGCAGACAGTAATTTCTAGTATTTTGTTACCTTAACCTTATGTTAAAAATCAATATTGGAATGGGCTGATCTACATAGGAATCTTTGCCATTTTTACATGATGCTTTAGATTAGCAAACACAATTCTGTCATAGTATAAATAAATCATCTTAAAATTTGGTAGGATAGAATAATGCCTCAATCCTTTGAGTCCACAACTGCGTGCGAGGCAGATCAGGCACACGCCACCGGGCTAAGCCTGTACGCAGAGACAGGGTGACTCCCAGGTGGTCTGTCAAAACCAGGCTCAAAAGTGAGACGTCGCCCTGACCCAGTACCTGGCCTAACTAGGCCCCAGAGGCACAGCAGGGGCAGGGTCCGTCCATCCTCCATCCATCCGGGCAGACACACATCTTCCTTTCAGTCCACAACTGTGCTTGAGGGCAGACCAGGTGCCCTAGCACCCATCACCTATTACACACACACACACACACACACACACACACACAACGAGAGAGAGAGAGAGAGAAAGAGAGAGAGAGAGAGAGAGAGAGAGAGAGAGAGAGAGTTTGACTCCTCTGAGGCCTGTTATAACCAGGGTCTCAGATCAAGAGCTCCAGATACCCTACCACACCCAGAGACAGCCTGACACAAGAAGGTCCATCATCACTAGGTTCACAGGAAGAATGAGACCCAGTCAGAAACAGCAAGGCCAGTTAACAACAAAGATAACCAGATGGTGAGAGGCAAGCTCAAAAAAAAAAAAAAAAAAAAAAAAAAAAAGCAACAGAAACCAATGCCACTTGGCACCATCAGAACCCAGTTCTCCCACCACAGCAGGCTTTGGATACCCCAACACACTGAAAAAGCAATATTCTGACCTAAAAACTCATCTCATGAAGATGATTCAGGGCCATAAAAAAGATATAAATAGCTCCCTGTAAAGAACACAGAACACAGGTAAATAGGTAGAAGTCCTTAGAGAGGAAACACATAAATCCATTAAAGAATCACAGGAAATACACAAATCAAGCAGGTGAAGGAGTTGAACAAAAATGTCCAGGATCTAAAGATAGAAATTGAAACAATAAGGATATTACAAAAGGAGGCAACCTTTGAGATGGAAAATCTAGGAAAGAGATGAGGAGTCACAGATGTAATCATTACCAAGGGAATACAAGAGAAGAGAAAATCTCAAATATAAATGTTGCCATAGAAAATATTGACACAACAGCCAAAAAAATAGAAAGTGCAAAAAGCTCCTAACCCAAAACATGCAAGAAATTCTGAACACAATGAAAAGACCAAATCTAAGAATAATAGGAATAGGAGAGAGTTAAGATTCCCAATTTAAAGGGCCAGAAAATGTCTTCAGCAAAATTATAGAAGAAAAGTTCTCTAACCTAAAGTAAGAGATGGCCATAAATGTACAAGAACCCTATAGAACATGAAATACATTGGACCAGAAAAGAAATTCCTTGCCACACATAATAATCAAAACACAAAATACACAGAACTAAGAAAGATTATGAAAAGTAGTAAGGGAAAAAGGCCATGTAGCATATAAAGGCAGACCTATCAGAATTATACCAGACATGTAACAGTCAGAAGATCTGCTAAAAGCCAGAAGAGTTTTGACAGAGGCCATGCAGACCCCAAGAGAACACAATAACCAGCCCAGAATACTGTACCCAGAAAAAATGTCAATCACCATAGATGGAAAAACCAAGATATTCCATGACAAAACCAAGCTGAAAAAAATATCTTTCCAGTAATCCAGCCCTACAGAGGATAATAGAGGTAAAAGTCCAACACAAGGAGAGAAACCACACCCCAGGGAAACCATGGAATTAATCATGTCACAACAAACCCAAAAAAAAGAGAACCACACAAACATAACACCACCTCTAACAACGAAAATAACAGGAACCAGCAATCATTGGTCTTTAATATCTCTCAATATTAATGGACTCAATTTCCCAATAAAGATATAGACTAAGAAACAGGATACATAAACAGGAACCAGCATTTTGCTGCATACAGAAAATACATTTCAGTGACAAAGACAGACACTGTCTCAGAGTCTAAAGATAGAAAAAATATTTCCAAGCAAATGCTCGCAAGAAACAAGCTGGAGTAGCCATTTTACTATAAAATTAAATAGAATTTCAACCAAAAGTTATCAAAAAAGATGTGGAAGTATATTTCATAGTCAGCAAAGGAAAAAAAATGAACCAAGATGAACTCTCAATTCTGAATGTTAAATGCAAGGGAACCCATATTTGTAAAAGAAATATTACTAAAGCTCAAAGCATGCATTTATCCTCACACAATAATAGTGGGAGACTTCAATACCACACTCTCACCAATGGACAGATCATTGAAACAGAAACTAAATAGAGATACAGTGAAACTAACAGAAGTTATAAACCAAATAGATTTAACAGATATCTACAGAATATTTCACCCTAAAACAAAAGAATATATCTTTTCCTTAGCACCTTATGGTACCGTCTCCAAAACTGACCACATAATCAGTCACAAAACAAGCCTCAACAACTACAAAAAGATTGAAATAATCCCATGCATTCTATCATATCACTTTGGAATAAGGCTGATCTTCAATAACAACAAAAGCAACAGAAATCCCACATACTCACAGAAATTGAACAACATTCTACTCAATGATAACTTGGACAAGGAAGAAATAAAGAAAAAATTAAGGATGTTTTAGAAGTTAACAGAAATGAAGACAAACTTATGAGACACAATGAAAACAGTGCTAAGAGGAAAATTTGTAGCACTGAGTACCTTCATAAAGAAATTGGAGAGATCCTACACTGTCAACTTAACAGCACACCTGAAAGCTCTAGAACAAAAAGAAGCAAACACACACAAGAGGAATAGATGGCAGGAAATAATAAAACTCAGGGCTGAAATCAACCAATTAAAAACAAAGAGAACTGTAAAAAAATCAATAAAACTAAGAGCTGGCTCTTTGAGAAAATCAACAAGATAAACTTTTAACCAAACTAAATAAAAGGCACAGAGATAGTATCAAAATTAACAAAATCAGAAATGAAAAGGGAGACATAACAACAGAAGCTGAGGAAATACAAAATATCATCAGATCCTACTACAAACATCTATACACAACAAAACTGGAAAATCTGGATGCATTGGGTAATTCTCTAGACAGATACTAGGTATCAAGGTTAAATCAGGACCAGATAAATGATGTAAACAGTCCCGAAACCCCTAAGGGAAACAAATTGGAAAGGAGGAAGTCAAGGTATCACTATTTGCACATAATATAATAGTACACATAAGTGACCCCAAAACTTTTACCAGAGAATTTCTATACCTGATAACTTAAGCAAAGTGGCTAGATATAAAATTAACTCAAATAAATCAGTAGTCTTCCTCTACAAAAATGACAAATGAACTGAGAATGAAATTAGGGAAAAAACACCATTCACAATGGTCACAAATAATATAAAACATCATGGTGTAACTCTAACCAAGCAAGTGAAAGATCTGTATGAAAAGAACTTACAAGTCTCTAAAGAAAGAAATCAGATAAGATCTCAGAAGATTGAAAGATCTCCCATGTTTATGGATCAGTAGGATTAACACAGTAAAAATGGCCATCTTACCAAAAGCAATATACAGGTTCAATGCAATCCCCATCAAAATTCCTACTCAATTCTTCAGAGATACAGAAAGTGCAACTCTTAACTTAAACTGAAAAACAAAACACCCAGGATAGTGAAAATAATCCTCAACAATAAAGAATTTCTGGGGGAATCACCATCAGTGACCTTAAGCTCTACTACAGAGCAATAGTGATAAAAACCACATGGTATTAGTACAGAGGCAGACAGGTAGATCAGTGGGATAGAATTGAAGACCCAGAAATAAATCAACACATCTACAAATTGTGTAGGCATTTGGATGGAACTAGAAAATATAATCTTGAGTGAGGTAACTCAGGCCCAAAATGACATACATGATATGTTCTCACTGTTAAGTGTATATTAGCCCAAAAGCTCAGAATACCCATGATATTCCTCACACACCATATGAAACTTAACAAGAACAAAGGCCAAAAAGTTTGGATGCTTCAATCCCACTTAGAATGGGGAAGAAAATAATCACTAGAGACAATGGAAAGGATGGATCTGGCTCGGATGGGGGAGTTGGAGGGGAAATGTGTGGCAGGAACAGGTATGGGAAGAAAGAGGAGAGAAGTCTAGAAAGCCAGGAGAATAAATAGAAATATGTAACAGTGGGGGTGGGAAACAAGGGGTAAAGGACCAGGAGAATGTCCCAGATGCCAGGAATGTGAGAGGTTCCCAACAGAGGAAAGACAGAACCTGAAGAGATTACCTCCAATAGATAGACATGGTCCCCCCAGTGGAGAGATAGTGTCACCCACCCATCTCAAAGTTTTTAACTCAGAATTATTTTTATCTAAAGGAAACACAGGGACAAAAATTGGAGAAGATGCTAAAGGAAAGGCCAACCAGAGACCCCTCCACCTTGGGATCCATCCTATCTATGGATACCAAATCCAGACACTATTGCTGAGACCAAGAAGTGCTTGCAGATATGATCCTGTTATGGCTGTCCTCTGAGAGGTTTTGCTAGCACCTGACAAAGAGAGATGCAGATACTCACAGCTTTGGAAACCATAATCCACATGAACTCTTTCTTCTCTAAATGGTCTTGGCTGTGGATTTTATCAGTGCAGTAGCAAAATACTGATTACAAGTCATTTTTATAATGTATGGTTATAATATACCAGAATAAGTCATATTCAAGACACTCCAAGCCACGCCTAAAGGTCAAGGAGCACTGTGCAGAAGGAATAAAAAGATGGTAAGAGCCAAATAATCCAAGATTTTGTTGTGAGGTTGTGTTTTCTACTAAAACCAGAGGTTCTACCCATGAAGTCTCACTAACATGACTGCCCAAATGTGAGCTGAACCTGAAGGACACGGATGGGCATGCCAAAGTAGACAGGGAAAAGTCCATGAGGAGCCAACTCTACACCAAAAAAAACTATAGGCAGATGCAGAATACTGTGATCTGGGGAGGTAGTATTCTCCAGGGATAATCACACAAATTGATTGAACATTACCAAATGATCATCCCTGAAAACCTACATAAAACTAACATTATATGAATTGGATAGATTATATTTTAGAAATATGGACACACACATACACACACACATACATATGCCACAAATTTGAATGAAAATGGGAGGGGTATATAGAAAGGCTAGAATGGAGGAAGAAAAGGAAAAATAATGTAATTATCTTTTAATTTTAAAAATAAAATTAAAAAGTATCAATTAGTGGGTACTTTATTAGACTTTCTGGATAAAAATGTTAGGGGTACTTTTTATTGACTTCCTGCCAATTCCACCGCACTTCTTTTTAAACAAGGTATCTTTATGCAGCCTTGACTGGCATGGAACTCTCTATTCAAACCAGATAGCACAGAACCCACAAAGATCCACCTCTCTAATGCTAGGATTAAAGGCATCCATCATTATACACAACCCCAGGAATATTTTTTCCAATGCATTTATGTAATAAAAGGAATGCATTACCATTTTAAACTCAAAATCCCCAGATACCAGTTGTACACATGAAAGTGGGAACATTTCCTAAAATATATTTTGAGAAATGTTATCTAACCTTTGTTCTAAAATCATCTTGGAAAGTAATTTGTCACCAGCACTCCAATTCTGATATTCTGGGAAATATAATGTTTATCACGTTGCTAGCTAGAGAATCTTTTTCATTGATAACATTCTTCTCATGTTTTGTCCTCTTACTCTATGAAAAATTTCAGTTTTGACTTACTCTTTCTGAGAAGTCTCCATTATAGAGAAAAACATTTTTGGAAGTTGTCCTTAGTTTGTGATCCAACAAATCACTCTTTGGTGGTGAGTTTCTTGTCTGTCCTGATCCACAGTGTGTCTTCGACAAAGAGGTTTATATCCCCTGAAGGAGACTATTCCTCGTGGATGGGTTGAACACAAAGCACTAGTCAGTATACAATGTTAGCATTCACACATAAGTGTTAGCTGAAGGTCTGTCAGGTTCTCCTCTCCTCAGCCAATGTTAGCTTCCCCATGAGAGTAGAAGCAGCATGGTACATAGAGAGTAGGAAATCTTGCCAGGTATCTGAGTAATAACTTTGGCCCCTGTAGGCTCCTTACAGTCCCTTATATAGACTGTATAAAATTCTCAGTTCCATTTCTCATATGCTTTCTTCCTTCTTTCCTTTATTTTGTTCTTTCTTTCTTTCTTTCTTTCTTTCTTTCTTTCTTTCTTTGTTTGTTTTTGCTGAACATTTATTAAAAATGTAAACAAGTTATTTTATCCCATAAAGAGTGAAAAAGTAAAAAACAGAAATTGAGGAGTAAGCATGACGGTCTTATCAACACCAAAGAACAGAAAATAGTGCATATTTGACATGACAACTTTAAGAAGTAAGTAAAAATGTATTTGAGAAAATTGGGTTTTTAGGCACTAATATTAGCATCTAATGAGCACCATTTCCATGTAGATATTATATCAACATTTAAAAGCACAGTTCTTTAAAACTTTCTATTGCATATTGAAATAAATATATAATCTTAACTTTTATATTTTAATTTATTATTTTGAGTTTTCATATATGTGTACAAAGAATTGTTATCATGTCTACCCCTCACTATTCCACACAAAATCCTCAATAACCCTCACTAAAACATATCGTATTCTCAATTTCTTAATTTCATGTATTTTTTTTTAAAAAACAACTTAATTTAAAAGTAACTGTCCATAAGAATTGCCCACCAGAGCATGGACAACCAACCAGAAGCCACAAGCCTGAAAAAAAAGGACCCCCCCTTTATTTGAAAACAGGGGTTACAAAACACCCCCAAAGTATTAGCAGTTTGAGCAGCTCAGTGTCTGCAACTAAGAGTTAGACTCAACTGAAAGTTTTCCTGCTTTTTTTAAGCATCTTTTTTCAAACTGTTTTTTTTCCTAAAGTGAGTATATTTATTCCAATATGAAAATAACATTTGTGTTTTCTGCTCTATGAGAGATAGTTAACAGGTATGCATAGTATTTACATAGTTTAAACAAAATTAGTCTTTGTTAAGTATCTTAAAGTCTAGATTTACTTCAGATATTTGATGTGGTTACACTGGTCTGCTTGATGTTTGACTGTGGGTCTCTGCATTTGTTTTAGTCAGCTGCTGGGTGGAATCTCTTAGAGGGCAGTTATGCTAGGCTTCTATCTGCAAGCACAGTCATTAATAGTGTCAGGGATTGGTGCTCACACATCTGATAAGTCTCAAGTTGGACTAGTTATTCAGTCTCTGCTCCATCTTTGTCTATGCACTTTTTGTAGGCAGAACAAATTAAGAATCAAAGCTTTTGTGGGTGGGTTGGTGTCTGTATTGCTCCACCAGGAGTCATTCATGCCTAGCTACAGGAGGTATCTTGTGTAAGAGTTGGGGGAAGAATTGAGGGAACAGTATAGGATAGTGATTCCACAAGAAAACCAACAGAAGTCAATTAACCTGTACTCTTGGCTCTTGGAGGGCTCCAGACACTGAACCACCAACCAAAGAAGCTTACATGAGTTGGACCTATAACCTCCACACATATGTAGCAAATGTGCAGTTATGTCTTCATATGAATCTCCCAACAATTGGAGTGGGGGCTGTTGCTGACTCTGTTGTTGAACTGTGGATCTTGTCCTCCTAACTGGGTTGTCCTGTCTGACTTCAGTGGGAAAGGATACACCTAGTTCTGAAGTGACTTGTGCCAGTGTGGGTTGGTATGTAGGGGGCAATTCCCCTTTCCCAGAGAAGAAGGGGAGGTAGTGGGAGAGGGACTGTATGAGAGGTACTAGGAGGATATGAGGGGCTGTGATCAAGATATAAGATAATAAATAATAAAATGAATAAATAAGAGAGAGAACTGCTCTGTTTGATGAAAATTAACTAGAAGTGGAGAATCTACACAATATGAATAATTTACTGACATTAACTAAAAACAAAACATGGAAGATATGGCTCATTATGAAATAAATCCCTTGTTGATTTAAACAAAATATTCACCAATGTTACTGTGGTAGGGTGCTGGGAGTCATACACTAAGTGAGACCAGGATGGAGGGAAGTTCTACTATGTTACTCAGGCTAGCTTTGAACCCATGGTCCAAGTAATTCTCTTTCTTCAAACTCCAAAGCAGCCCCAGGTACAGGGGTTATGCAATCACACCTGACAAACAGCTCCCATATTTTTGTACAAATGCTCAGAGGCAGCTGAAAGTTTTATTGGCTAACATTTATTAAATAGTAAGTACAAATTAAAATAACTAAATACCTGTGCATAGAGATGCACACCAATAGTCCCTGTGCTCAGGAAACTAACGTAGTAAGTAATTTTAATTTTAATGTTGATGTGGGCTGCCCTATCACAACTAGTAACTAATGGTGATGATGATGATGATGATGATGATGATGATGATGATGATGTGATGATAATGATGATAATAATTATGATAGTTGCAATTATCTCATAAAATAAGATAATTATATCAAGTAAGTGTATTGTGAAACTACCAATTTTTGTAAAATTAATTGAATTATAAGTGTATTATAAAGTTGCTATGAATACATACTTAGAATGAAATTATAAATACTTACCTACTTATAAAATGTGAAAACTTCTGTGAACACAATACTGTTGAGCCTTTTTGTTCACATAGTTTAATGTGTACAGGCTCAAACTATGAAACTTCATATAAAAATTCAGATAAGTCAACATACATGGCTGAAGACATATATTTGGAAGTCATTTCTAGACCTAAAAAATAACAATGATCTATGTGAGTGAACACAAAATGTGTCCCATGAATTGCAAATTAAATGATACCCACAATGTCCACTTTGTAATTCACACCCAAGATATTTATGTGACCCTCTAAAGTGAGAGACAGTTGAGTTAACAAAGCTAAGTTAGAAAGGCACAGATTTTTTTCCCCATTTTTTCAACTATTCCAGGAGTAGAAATGATATCCCTCACTATATGATGTCATTAGTTTTCTTCTGTGTGTTTATGATAAATATTCAGTGTTTTTTTCAATGCCCTGGGAGTCATTATATTAGAAAGGTGAAACTAACCCATTTTAAGAAATGCAAATGCATGATAATTTTGGAAAAACAGTATAACATGTGTGAAGTAAAAACCTTCAGTTTGGTAATTACGGTTTGAACCCTTTCAAACATTCAATGAGTTAGCATCTTGCTACATCCGTACTAATAGTCAAAACTAAAACTATTTTATAAGCTTGACATCTCTTATACCCAAAGTATAATAAGGTTTTCCCTAAGCAAGAGGGTCATTTCCACATTCAAAGCATTACTAGAGCTGACACAGGAGTTTAGTCTACACAATGCTCAATGTTTGGTTCTATCAGCTCATAACAAAGGAAAATTTGACCTTGAGGCTGAAGCAGGATCAAATCTGTAGTCCTGTTCTTGACAGGATTCTCAAAACCAGAATAATTTTTAAGCAGTCAGAAATGCAGTAGGACCATTGCTGCACATTATGGAATTGAGCAGCTATTAATAATGAGAACATCATGAGTTTTGTGGGCAAATGAATGGAACTAGAAAGTGTCATCCTGGGTGAGATAATTCAGACACAAGAGGATATGTATGGTATGTACTTACTAATAAGTAGATATTAGCCAAAAAAAAAAGTACAGAAAACCTAGGATATAATCCACAGAACTCAAGGTGATTATCGAGCCACAGAGCCCAAGTAAGAATGCTTCAATCCCACTTGGGAGCTAGAAGAAAACAATCATGGGAGGTAGAGAGAGGGAGGAACCTAGATGGGAGAGAGGAAGGGGGGGAAGGAAAAAATGGGAATAGGATCAGATATGGGGGGAGAGACAGGAGAGAAGCCCTAAGGGCCAGCAGAAACAATGAAAATATGCAGCCTTGAGGTGGAAGGTAAGGGCACCCTCTAGAATGTACCAGAGACAAGGAGGGTAAGAGACTCTAGGGACTCAAAGGGAGAAACCTTAGATGAAATGCCCAACAGTGGGGAGTGGGAACTTGTAGAGTCTACCTCCAGGAGAAAGACAGGGCATCAAGCAGAGAGGCATGGGGTTGCCATCCCCCGGTCAAATATACTGGCCCAGAATTGTTCCTGTCTAAAAGAACTGCAGGGGCAAAAATGGAGAAGAGACTGAGGGAAAGGAGGTCAAGTGACAGGCCCACATTGGGATCCAGCTCAAGGGCAGACTCTAATGCCTGAAACTATTACTAATGCTGTGGTGTGTTTACAGACAGGAGCTAGTGAGCATGGCTGTCCTCCAACAAGCAGCTGAAAGAGTCAGAAGCTGACACTAGCAGACAACCAATGGACAGAGGCCTGGGACCCTTAAGGTTGAATTAGGGAAAGGCTGGAAGAAGCTGAGGAGGGTGACCCCATAGGAAGACCAGCAGTCTCAACTAACCTGGACCTCGAGACCTCTCAGTCACTGAGCCACTAACAAAGCAGTATACAGGAGCTGGTAAGAGGCCTGAGACATATACAGTGGATGACTGCCTGGCCTGGCCTCAGTGGGAGAAGATGTGCCTAACCCTCGAGAGACTTGCAGCCACAGGGAGTAGGGAGGCCCAACAGGGTTGGGAGGCATCCTCTCTCTTTCTGGGAGGAGGAATGAGATGAGGAACTGTGGAAGGGTGGACCAGGAAGGGGGCAACAAGTGGACTTAAAAAAAAAAAAAGTTATAAAAACAATACAAAAAAATCCCAAAAAACAAAAAACAACAAAAAAAGTTATGACCTGCTTGTTTCTACTTGTTTTGTGATATCATTGTTAGCATGCTGGCAAACTGTTCTTGAAGGCTACCTGTTACAAAACTCTATACAATACTATGCATATTATATATACAGACACACAATTTATAGTACATAATACTACAACATGAGTGCACATGTTGAATAACCAACTGGTGTGCTGTTCCCTGGGGAAGACTATTACTCTCCTAATCAGCATTCCTCAGCTGTGTGTAGTTTCTTGTGTCAGGTTGAGGCCTTGTGAAGTTTCCCATTTTAACTTTCATTGTTGTCATTTTTTACCTCAGGTTTAGTTAGGGATCCATGTTGGTGAGGTGAGTCTTTTTTTTCTTTTTTTTCTTAGATGTTTTCTTTATTTACAATATCTCCTTTCCCAGATTCCCCTCAGAAAAAAAAAAAAAAGAAAAAAAAAAAAAAGAAAAAAAAAAAGAAAAAGAAAAAAAAAGAAAGAAAAGAAAAGAAAAGAAAAAAAACACAAAAACTAAAACAATCCCATGTTCCCTCCTCCCTCCCCCTGCTCACCACTCCACCCTCTCCTGCTTACTGGCCCTGTCATTCCCCTACATTGGGGCATAGAACATGGAGTTGCAGAGACAAACTATGGAGCACGTGGCACACCAAAACTGCCCAGCAGGAATTAAGACACGACACAACCAGTTCCTTCTCTTAGCAATTTACCCAGGATACCTTACATGCAGCATTGTGTGGAGGTGAGCCCAAGATTCCTACCAGGGAACAGCTTATATCCTAGTAGGAGCCCATGAACTCATGCCACGTGTCATCTCTCCCCATAGACCAGGGAAGATCATGCACTCAGAAGCACAACCCACAAGCCAAAGCAGGTGTTGTCTATCTCAGAGCTCTCGGCCAGGCGCCACCATCTTTATGGCGTGGTTCGGACGGCTCTCTACAGGAGCAGAGATTAAAGAAGGACAATTCAAATCAAAGAAAATGCAAAATGCAAAAAGACCCTAACCCAAAACATCCAGGAAATCCAGGACACAATGAGAAGACCAAACCTAAGGATAATAGGTATAGAAGAAAGTGAAGACCTCCAACTTAAAGGGCCAGTAAATATCTTCAATAAAATTATAGAAGAAAACTTCCCTAACCTAAAGAAAGAGTTGCCCATGAACATACAAGAAGCCTACAGAACTCCAAATAGACTGGACCAGAAAAGAAATTCCTCCCGCCACATAATAGTCAAAACACCAAATGCACAAAACAAAGAAAGAATACTAAAAGCAGTAAGGGAAAAAGGTCAAGTAACATATAAAGGCAGGCCTATCAGAATTACACCAGACTTCTCACCAGAGACTATGAAAGCTAGAAGCTCCTGGGCAGATGTCATGCAGACCCTAAGAGAACACAAATGCCAGCCTAGACTACTATACCCAGCAAAACTCTCAATCACCATAGATGGAGAAACCAAAGTATTCCATGAAAAAACCAAATTCACACAATATGTTTCCACAAATCCAGCCCTTCAAAGGGTATTAAATAGAAAACCCCAACACAAAGAGGGGAACTACATCCCTCAAAGAGCAAAAATGTAATCTTCCAACAAAACTAAAAGAAGATAGAGGCATGAATGAAATGCCAGCTCTAACTACAAAAGTAACAGGAAGCAACAATTACTTTTCCTTAATATCTATCAACATCAATGGACTCAACTCACCAATAAAAAGACATAGACTATCAGATTGGGTATGTAAACAGGACCCAACATTTTGTTGCATACCGGAAACCCACCTCAGTGATAAAGACAGACACTACCTCAGAATAAAAGCCTGGAAA
>JADRCD010219013.1:7930-33950 GCA_019843815.1 Montemys delectorum
AGTTTGTAAAAAATCTTTACCAACCTGGCATCTGATAGAGGGCTAATATCCAATATATACAAAGAACTCAAGAAGTTAGCCTCCAGGGAACCAAATAACCCTATTAAAAAACAGGGTAAAGAGCTAAACAAAGAATTCTCAACTGAGGAATACAGAATATCTGAGAAGCACCTAAAGAAATGTTCAACATCCTTAGTCATCAGGGAAATGCAAATCAAAACAACCCTGAGATTCTACCTCACACCAGTCAGAATGGCTAAGATCAAAAACTCAGGTGACAGCAGATGCTGGAGAGGTTTAGAGAAAGAACTGGGTTTTCCTTCTCAGTTGAAGAGGAAGGTCAGCTGAGGGTGTTCTCTTCCTCGCTAATCTATCAGGCTTTTACCAGAATTTCAGGCTCCTGAGTCTTCATTTGGTAAAATCAAAGTTTGAGATTTTGCTTTAAAAACAACATGTATGGATGCTAGCTTTGAATTCATGTATATGCATATTTAAAGTATAGTACCACAGAAGTCAGGAAACTTTTAGTGGACCATGGAAGAAAGTTAAAACATACCTAGTATGAAGGATTAATGCGAATAATAGAATAAGAAGGGTTACTACTGTAGAAGCTTTCTAAAACATGCATATATATATATATGAAAATTTTTAAGTTACCACATAATGGAGACAATGACTTTTTAGACAATGTAGACTATCAAATAAAAACACCAGCTCCAGGAATGTGTTACCTCTTTTGGAGTTTTAGTTAGTGGTGTTCACAAACATTACAGGTTATTGTCAATGCTATTGATAACCCACCAGAACTTAATAGAAAGACCCTGTTACTAAAGACACAATGTATTTGAATGATATAGCAAGAAGAAATCAAACTGTTATGTATCTGAAAGTTTCATATCTACTCTCTGGCATTCACAGTTCTGAAGGTTACTGTGAATTCTATAGTATTACACATAGCAAAGCCTTTATGTCCGGCTTTAAGTGCAATGTATAGTAAAGCTTTTGTGTCTGACTTTGAGTGAAATATTTTAACAAAGCCTTTGCTATGTTCAAGTCACTCAGTGGAGGCTGAGAAATTGTTTTGAGATGGTTTGAATCTTGAAAAAGTGATGTCTCTCTAAAGAATCTGCACTTGGTGCCATATGAAAACATGCAGTTACACCAACCTTTGTCCTAAAACATTCCTAGCAAATTTGAAGTTCTTATTTTTGATTATGGGTAGTCATGGTCAAAAGGATCTTGATTTGTGTGGATTTTCTGTTCTCATAGATAACAAGGACAAGATGACTTTGGTAGGTAGAACCTCTCCCAGCCCCAATTAAGTTTGTATAATGTTTGAATAAAGTGACTGGGGTGAACTAGTTGGGTATCAGTCTTTTCCAAGAAGGCTGAACCCCTCTGTTCCTTCAGTAAATGAAGACCTAGCATCTTGGGGAGCCTCTCTCTACTATGTCACCTATGATTGACATCAATCAATAAATTCTACTAGGGGAGAAAAGTTATCATTAGTCTTATTGAAACATTAACTCTGTAAAGTATAATAACATTCCTGGCATAGTGTCTCTACTAGTTCAGTAGTGGCGCAAATTCTATGGGAGTATCCAACAATTTCTGCTTGAATTTAAGCCTACTCCACATCATGACAATACACTTGGCATGATTGATAAGGCTATAAATACAATACCAGGTATATCATAGGCTATATGGAAAAATCTACAGCTAATATTAAACAAAATGGACATAACTTTAACCCAACTCCTAAAGACATACTTTTAAACCCACAAATAAATTTATCTTTTAGCTTTTTAAGAGAAACTTCTTGCAACAGGTGGCAATTAATATAGAAACTCATCATAGGTCAATGTGCACTGATAAGAGATTGTAGAGTTCTCAGTCCCAAATGAGACATCTATATCTCATTCCTTCTTCCAAGGCTCAGGATTCATCTCAGAAGAAGGAGCAGACAATAAGGCAGAGAGAATGAAAGCACAAGCAGAGGAGAGTAGGGCTATGGAATGCTACCATTCAGACATAATACGGCTATGGTACTCATGAACTCAGCAGCTGAAGAAGATCAACCCAGCAAAAAGTTCAACATAGATGATGGAAAAGCTCATGAGGCTTTTGATGCTGAACTATTGACAATTGATTGCTCCTGAGAGGTAGGAGAATAGATTTGGGGGGGGGGGGGTGATATGTCAGCTGGTAGCCAGTTCATGCTTCATTCAATGACCAAACCCCCATGTACATGTGGACAGCAATAATTATACTCAATGTGTTATTATAAAAAACAAGATGGTTGTGTTAGGAGCCAGATTTGGGGGTGCTACTTTTGACGTAGTAGTGGGAGAAGCAGGGAGTGGATTTGATCATGTTTCATGTTTGCATGTATGAAATTTTCAAATAATAAATGAAAACCATATTAAAGAGCACAAGCATACTTGGTGTTAGAAAAACTGGGTTTTTTTAACTTTGGTGTTTATTACATGATTGTATTCATCAAAACTTACAAAGCTGTAAACTAAGAACAAGTTGATTTTAATGTATTTAACTTATGCTTTTTAAAAAACAAAACAGAAGTGGTTAATATTAATAAATGATTATGATGCTTTTATGCTCTGCTTCTGTAACTCAGTAAATATTATAATGAACTCTTACTCTGTGTAATCATTTTTATGGCTTTGCACTTTTAAAAATATAAATATGGATAGATTGCTCAGAATAAGAGCACTTGCTGGTTTTCCAAAGGACTTGAGTTCTGGTTCCAGTCCCCATATAAGAAGCTCACACCTGTCTGTAACTTCAGCATCAGGAACTTCTGGCCTTTGAATGGAGCTGCATTCACATGAACATAGGCCCAAATAGACACAAGCTCATTCACATAATTGAAAACAATAAATCTTCAAGATTATAAATATAAATATTTTTGGATTTCAGGAGTTAAATATGACAATTAGTAAATCTCTTTTGAACTCAGCAAGGTTCCTTATATATCATATATCTAATAGACATCACTTTTCTTCTTACTAAGGTTATTTTTCTTGGAGTCTTTAGAGAGACTTCTCTTTCCTATTCATTTAATTTCATACACTGATGACAGTTCAGCTGTGCCTTGAGAGTCTGCGTGAACAGCTGTATTTCCTCAACATTTAAAACCCATCTCTTCCTCATCTATTCCCATTGATAGACAATTGTTAATCAAGTATGTTTACATAATCAACAACCTATCTTTAATTTATGGAACATTTAAAAGATATTAATATTGATCCTTTAAACTCTAATATTATATGGATTTATTTTTAATTTCCTACCTAATACTTGGAAAATGGAGCTCTCATTTTTTAACCACTACTACTGTTAACAAGACATAAACAGACATAGAAACTGTCTTGTGTCTCCAGATATCAATGGAGAGAGACTCTCATATCTACAGACTCCACGTAGAATAACAATACGGAGTTGGAAATCATTCATAGAGGACCATAATAATGGAAGTAGAGTTCTAAAGAATCTGAGAAACTAGCCTTTTTTCTCAGCTGGAGAACTGACCATGAGGATACCCATACAAGTCTATTCACTTAGAAATATACCCAGAAGATACTCCAACATGTAATAAGGACACATGCTCCACTGTGTTCATAGCAGCCTTATTTATAATAGCCAGAAACTGGAAACAACCCAGATCTCCCTCAACAAAGGAATGGATACAGAAAATGTGGTACATCTACACAACGGAGTACTACTCAGCTATTAAAAACAATGAATTCATGAATTCTTAGAGAAATGACTGGATCTGAAGAATATCATCCTGAGTGAGGTAACCCAATCACAAAAGAACACATATAGTATGCACTCTCTAATAAGTGGATATTAGCCCAGGAGATCAGAATACACAAAGTAAAATTCACAAGCCACAAGAAACTCAAGAAGAAGGAAGACCAAAGTGTGGATACTTCATTCCTTCTTAAAATAGAGAACAAAATACCCATGGAAGGAGTTGCAGAGGCAAACTATGGAGCAGAGACTGAAGGAAGGACAATCCAGAGACTGCTCTACCTGGGAATCCTTCCCATATTCAGTCACCAAATCCAGACACTATTGTGCATGCCCACAAGTGCTGGCTGACAGGAGCCTGATATAACTGTCTCCTCAGAGACTCTGACAGTACCTGTATGATACAGAAGTAGAGGCTCATAGCCATCCATTGGACTGAGTACAGGCTCACCAATGAAGGAGCTAGAGAAAGGACCCAAGGAACTGAAGGACTTGCAGCCCCTTAGGACGAACAACAATATGAACTAGCTAGTATTCCCAGAGCTCCCAGGGACTAAACCACCAACCAAAGAGTATACATGTTGGGACTAATGGCTCCAACAGTATATGTAGCAGAGGATGGCCAAGTCGGTCATCAATGGGAGGAGAGGCCTTAGGTCCTGTGAAGGTTCTATGTCCTAGTGTAGAGGAATGCCAGGGCCAGGAAGCAGGAGAGGGTGGGTTGGTGAGCAGGAGGAGGGGGAGGGAACAGGGTTTGTTGTTGTTGTTGTTGTTGTTGTTGTTTTTATTTCTTTTTTTTTGGAGGGGAAACTGGGAGAACAGATATCATATGATATGTATATAAAGAAAATATCTAATAAAAATGGGAAAAAAAGAAATGAAAACATTGACTGCCAGTGTTTCCTTATGGTTACAAAGAAACCTATAGTCTCAGCACTTTGGAGGATAAAGAGGTTGGATCCTGTGTTCAGCAAAAGGCCTCAGAGCTCATTTAGATACAGAAAAACTTCTGAAAGGAAAGCCAAGAAACACCCCCAAGAGAATTCATTAACCTTTATTTTCCTAGACCAGTACTTCCAAGGCGGGGGTGCTTTTCTTCTGGGATATGAGTCCCTCTGAGAATATTCACAGGCAAAAAAAGAAAAGGTCCTGGGATCAGAGGACAAAACAGAATCCCAAGAAACTGCTAGCTTATTCTGGCCCCAGAATAAGGTGAGGTTCAATGGCATCCTTTGGATATCTCTCCTAATTTCAAATTTCTATATGCTACTTTGATCTGGGTTGCCAGAAAGCATCAAGAGTAAAGTAATATGTACCTAAAGGCAGTCCAAAAATTGACACAAAGCAACATTCCCTAAATTCAACCTGCTATGTGAAAACAATTTGTACAAGTGCTCAGGCTTAAAAACAGGAAAAACATCTTGCTCCATACCACATCGCCCAAAGACGCTTAGCAGCCTGACTGAACCCACGGCTACATTTAGTGTACATCTGCTGATGAAAGGAAAGAATGGGACAGCCCTGACACTGATGTTGGATGGACTTGGACATGCTCCATACATTAATAGAAAAACTAATTAAGTGCTGCCAAAGAAAGCTGCATCCTCATTCTTCAAGCTGTCTACATGTAGCTGGAGAAGCAGGAGGCTTCTCAACAGGTAAGGTAAGAATTTCATTTCTATTTTGTTGAAATGTGTAGCCTCTAAGTGTGGCTAATCAAAACACAGAATCCATAGCCAGCCCTAAGACCTTGAGCTACTTTGTTAGATTTGCTAGATCTTTGGGCTCTATTGGCCTTCCATACCTTTTAAGTGTTACAGTACTGATGATCCCCAGAGAAGCTGATGGAGACTAATGAAATGTTAACATACATATGCCAAGACATGGGTGAATGATCCCTGTAAGGACACTCGACTTCTACATCTTTGATTTCATGCTCTGAGTTGACTTTAGTGGTGCTGTTGCATGCATATCACAGGCTCCTGTAGATATGACACTACTGAATTTGTTAGATTCTCTATAAGATTGGATACTGTGCACCAGTAAGATTTTTCAAAATAGAGAGACTGATCGTCTCATTCCTGTCCCCATATAGTACAATTACTCTGAAGTTGTGGGAGGGAAATTGGAATATTGCCATTAAAGGCTGTATTTGGATAGGATTATTGGGCTATAGCACAATATAAAATAGCTATTTTTATTTGTTTTAATCATATGAGAAAAAACAAACTAGTTTTCCATGGAAAGATCTTGTGTTATATTTCTTTGTCTTTACAGCTATACAATAATTTGATAAAAACAAAGATGTTCAAATTAATTGCAAAATTTTAACTTTAATAGCAATATTTTCTTAAACATAATACTGCATATTTTAGAGAATTAGTATTCCTTTCTGAGGATTATGAAAAATGGGAGACTGAGCAAGAGAGATAACTAACATGGAAAAAAATGTGATTTCCAATGTGATTAGCCACAAACAAATGTGGACTGATGGGATGTAGAAAATGAGCCTTAAAAACATGTACACTAGATAGTCTGAGTATATATATGTGCACTCGTGTGTGTGTGTGTGTGTGTGTGTGTGTGTGTGTACTCACATACATATCTAACAATAACAGAGAATAAGAGTTCATGAATTTAAGAGAGTAGGGGACATGGGAGAAGTTGAGGGTCAGAAAGAATGGGAGTAAATACAGTACTTATGTATGAAATTCTCAAAAAAATATATACAAGAATTCAAAAAGAAATATAAAAGAATGAGAAATTTGAAAATTAAGAAGCAGAGCTATTCACTTGTGTAAAAAAATATAGGAAGCCATGTTGGGAATCCTAAGGGACTTCTAATGTCACAGAATTAGAGCCCATTTTAGCACAAGTTCACTGAGCCTGAGCCATCTATTTCTAGGCAGGTAAGCAGACAACACAGAATGGAGGTCTGGAACTCCACCTCGGGAAGTGGCTTCATCTTGGTGGGGATTCTGGATGGCAGTGGCTCTCCTGAACTCCTCTGTGCCGCAATTACAGCTTTGTACTTCTTAGCCCTGACCAGCAATGGGCTGCTGCTTCTAGTCATCACCATGGATGCCCGCCTTCACGTGCCCATGTATCTTCTACTTGGACAGCTTTCTCTCATGGACCTTCTCCTTACATCAGTTATCACTCCCAAGGCTGTTGTGGATTTTCTCCTCAAAGACAATACCATATCCTTTGGAGGTTGTGCCCTTCAGATGTTTCTAGAACTGGCACTGGGTAGTGCAGAGGATCTTCTTCTGGCCTTTATGGCCTATGACAGGTATGTAGCCATTTGTCAACCTCTGAACTATACAATCTTAATGAGTCACAAAGTCTGCTGGCTCATGATAGCCACCTCGTGGATCCTGGCATCCCTCAGTGCTCTAGGATATAGCATCTACACAATGCAGTATTCCTTCTGCAAAAATCGTCAGATCAATCACCTGTTCTGTGAGATACCCCCATTGCTGAAGCTGGCCTGTGCAGACACCTCCACATATGAACTCATGGTTTATTTGATGGGGGTTATTGTGCTAATTCTTCCTCTAACTGCCATCCTGGCCTCCTACTCACTAATTCTGTTCACTGTGCTCAATATGCCCTCAAATGAGGGCAGGAAGAAAGCCCTTGTTACCTGCTCTTCCCACCTGACTGTGGTTGGGATGTGGTATGGGGGTGCTTCCTTCATGTATGTTCTACCCAGTCCCTTCCACAGCCCCAAACAAGACAATATCAGCTCAGTTTTCTACACGATTGTCACTCCGGCTCTGAATCCCCTCATCTACAGCCTGAGGAATAAAGAGGTCACTGGAGCATTGAAGAGAGTCCTGGGAAAACGATTGTCAGCGTAGCCCAACCTCTAGGTGGTTCTAGTAGTCACCCTTTATACTTAATTCTTTCAGAAAGTCAGAATTCTGGTGTGAATGAAACGTTTCTGCTAAATCCTAGAGTAAGAAGTATGTCTTTTGGTAGAGAAGTATGGAATAGCAAGAAAGTATGGAATCATTTGGAAATGCTTTGTGAACTTTTTCAGGAGACATTGGAGAATCTGGTGATTTGTTCTATATGGACACAAAGACAAGGTTCACGTCCAGGTGGTAGATGGCATTTAGATGTTATAAAGTCATTTTACATTGGAAATTGGAAACTTTTGTAGATAATAAAGTAAAATTGTAATAAGTGGGAATCAGATTATATTCCAACTATCTGATTCACACATAAATCAGGGAAGATTTTTGAGTTTTTTATAATGTTTTAGTAAAAAAAAATAGTTACAGTTTTGTTGAAAGTTGAATTAGCATCAGCCTTCTGGTTTGACAGGCGCCATCCATGAATTACGATGCGTTCATGTTTGTGTGTGTGTGTGTATGTGTGTGTGTGTGTGTGTGTGTGTGTGTGTGTGTATAATATATATTTTTCCTTTCTTGATTTTATTTTCAATGATGCAAACTGAACTGAACCAAATATTTATACTTCTATCCTGTGATAATAATCAGTGCTTTTTCAACTTTTTCTAACATATCTTGAAATATCTCAAAACCTGCCTAGGTTCCAAATGCTTAATATGTGCATCTACCTTAAACATTGTACAATGTATACAAGTATAAAACCATCATCTGTTACTCATGAATATGTATAATTTCTGTAGTTTTGTATCCATAAATCTCTGGTTAGAATTAGCACTTTTGGGAAATGACAACAAACACTGCCATGGATGTGGTGTGAGGGACACTACACAGTAAGGTGGAAATGTTAGTGAATGTGGCCTCTGTGGACAGAAGTCTAGATATTCTTCCAAAAGATTGACATAAAAGTAATATATGACCCAGTCATGACACTTCTGGGAATATACCTAATGGACTCTACATCCTACCATAAAGACTTGAAAATTTATCTTCATTGCCACTTTATTTAAAATAGAAAATGGAATCACTGTAGATGTCCATTAATGGATGAATGGATACTCAAAATTTAGGACACATACACTACAGAAGTTTGTTTAGCTGAAAAGAAAAATGAGATAATGAATATTGTAATTAAATTTATGGAACTGTGAACAAAAATAATTATACCAATGTGGTAACACAGATACAAAAAAAACAAAGACCATATATTCTCTCTTATCTGTGGATCCTAGCTCTAAATCCTTAGTTCGTGTGTTTAATCTAGAGTATTTATAGAGCTGGGAAACTAGAAAGGGGGCATTGGGAGACTACCTGTAAGCAATGGGATTTGGCAGAACGTGGTAGACAGATAAGATATTGGAGGGAGGAAGGTTTAAGCAGAGAAGAGGTAGGAAGATGGAAGTACAGGGAATTTGAAAGGTATATAAAAATGTGGAAATCTAGTATCTTGTAATTCAGTGAAAAATAGAATTTTTAAAGTGCTTCAATGGACAAATAAATTGAAATTGGAAGAATAGCAGGAATAAATAGTATAACTTATTTTCTTGCTAATTTAATATTCTATACTACATAAGGTCATGTTGCATTTATGAAAATTGGATAATTGTTTTATGCTTATGTTTAACTCAGAGGATGTCTTATAGCTAACTTATTTATAACATAAAATAAAATCATTCTGAGTTGTTATCATAAAAACTGAATATAGAACAGTGCTTACCAGATGCTGGGGAAAGTTGATGGTGAGGGATGGGATCAGGGAAGTATTGATCAACATCAATGGGTACAGAGTTGCAGTTAGGTAGCAGCAACAGCTTCTGATGTGATGCTGCACAGTAGTCTGAAAATACATAAAAAATAATATACAGTGCTTTTTAACACCTAAAAGCCAGGACTGTGAAAGTTTTCTCTGTAAACCAATAACAAATATTTGAGAGGATAAGTATTTAATCTGATTTTAAGGTTATTCATATACATACTCACATGAAAAATAATACAAAACAACACTAATCTATACAATATTATGAATTTTATGTAGTAGGTAAAATAAGTAAAGATTTCTTTCTAAAATTAATAGAATTCAGTGTACTAGAAATAAATCAAGTTCATGTAAAATCCCAGAGGTAATCCTTATGTATAGTTAGTGGATGCTCTTTCATTTTTGATACAGGCACTCACTTTATGGGGTGCTCATGTAGACGTTTGCTTCATCTGATGGAGGCACACAGGGGTGTTTTTCTCCTTATTTTAGACTTACAGGCACTGTAAGGTAGGCTGTATGTTCGCCTTACAAAGCAATGGTGGAGGGACTCAGGTGTCTGAGAGATCACAAGGATTGGACTTCAGTGTGCCTCATCTTCCTGTTAACTTTTAATGTAAATGTAGCCTTTCTGAACCAAGGTCTGAAAGCTATACATTTCCAGTAATTCAACACTTACTTTAAAGCATTGCTGCTAGGACTAAGACAACACATACCATCACTTCCAGCTAGATACCTAGAATGCAATGACTATATCATCCATCTCAACAGTTCTAAGGCAAAAGTGCCCTAGAAATCGTAAGCTGTAGTCTACAACATCACTCAGATGTTTGCAATGTAGCCCGCTGTATTGATGTTTTATGTGTGTGCTTGTATGTGTTCATATTAATAAGTCACTGTCTTAGGTATGTAACTAATAGTCCTTATGAATAGAGTTATTAAATTAAGGTTAAAATCAACTACATACTCTTTATATTAAAAGAAAATGTTTTTCTAAAATGTTAGACATTTTTAATTTAATTTTACATAGAAGTTTTACTGATGTATTCATTATAACATTTAAATCTCTTAATTTAATTTGCATAATTAATAGTTTTTTCATTTATGTACTTAGCTCTTTAATATTGAGGAAACAAACACTTCATTATAACTATAGTAATAATTTCTTTTAATTTGTTATTTAACTTTTTAAATTTATAATTGAAAATTTTTATACCCTATTTATTTATTTATTTTCCTTTTTTTATTAGGTGTTTTCTTTATTTACAATATCTCCTTTCCCTGGTTCCCCTCCAAAAGAAAAAGGAAAAAGAAAATAAAATAAGAAAAATATAAAATAAACAAAAAACCAAAAACTAAAATAATCCCCTATTGCCTCCCCACTTTAAAGAAGGAAATAAATTTAGTTTCGTATTTTCTTTTAATGATATTTTATTCTTAAATAATTATTTTCCATGATTTATTTAGGAAGAATTTTTGTATTTTATAGGTTTCTGGTTTATTTTATAATTTGCATTTATTTTTATAATTTAATTTATAAATGTATAATTTAATCTAATGTGTAAAAACGATGAGAACGGAGCTAGAAAGATTGCTCAGTGGTTAAGAGCACCTGCGACTTTTACAGAAGACTCATGTTCTGTTTCCATCACTTAGAAGGCAGCTCACAGTAAGCTGTAACTCCAATTAAAGGGTATCTAATACCATCTTCCGGCCTCCCTGAGCATAAGTCATGCACATGTTGCACATGTATACATTCAGAAAAGCACTGGCTGACATTAAATAAAAATAAATAAATCTTAAAAATAAATAAATCAGTCTTGTGAAAGTTTTGTGCCCCAGTGTAGGGGAATGTCAGGGCCAATAAGTGGGAGAGGGTGGGGTGGCAGGCATGGGGAGGGGGGAGGCAAAAGGGGTTTGTTCTTGTTTGTGTTTGTTTGTTTGTTTGTTTTTTGGAGGGGAACCTGGGAAAGGAGAAATTTACATGTAAATAACGAAAATATCTTTAAAAAAAAAAAACAAACTGTGGACTTCCATGTGCTATTTTTTCAGTTGCCACCTTCTTCTTAGTCTTCTTTGTAAATAGTCTTTCCATTTCCCACTTGAGTTACCTACTAGACTACAGTTGCACGTTTAAAGAGAGTTTCTATAGCTCCTGAATCTCCTTCCTCTCTTCTTCTCTCCCCCTCCTCTCCCCCCTCCTCTTCTTCTTTTTCTTCTTCTCTTTCTTTTTGAGATAAGGTATCACTATGTACCCCTGGCTGCTCTAGAACTCATTCCGTAGACAAAGCTGGCCTTGAACTCACAGAGATCTACCTGCCTCAGCCTCCACATCTGCTTCTGCCTCTTCAGTGCTGGGATTAAAGGTGTGCTCCACCACTATTGGTTATTTGAAAGTTTCACAACATGCACCCTGATCACACTCAGTTCCCAGTCTTCTCAGGCCCATCCCTTTTCTACTATAGTTATCTCCTCTTAAAAAAGAAAGAAGAGAAGGAGGAAGAAGAGGAAGAAGAAGAAGAAGAGGAGGAGGAGGAAGAAAAGGAGGAGGAAGAAGAAGACAAGTCCAATTTGTACTGCCCATATACCCACTGGAGCATGGTCAGACTTTCAGTAGCCACCCTGTGGAATCCTCACCTGCACCCCTGACAGAAACCACCAATTATGGCAGCATCCTTATCACAATTTCTAAGAGTGTTCTTCAATGGCTTCCTTCCAGACTGTTATTTTTTTTATAAAGATATTTAATTTTATTGCTCACAATATAAAAACACAGTGGCAATATAATCATGAGTATGTTGAGATTATAAATTAGCAATGCAGGCTTTTTTTTTTTACAGTGTTAAACCTTGCCTAGCAGAGCAATAAATTCTGTCATACTTCCAAAACCCACTAATGCTCTCCGTTTTATAATATGTCACACTGTCATACCTTTGGTTTCATCTTATGACATTGTTTCACACTTCAGTTAAGATAGAACATTCAGCCACAAACTTCCTTCCCCTCTCCCAATCTCCCACCCACCCTCATCTATCTATACTTGAACAGCTTAAGGTAATTTTACTCATCCCAATTTCACTGATCTTCCCCAAATTTTGTTCCTTAACAATAATTTCTTCCTGAGATGTTTTCTTCAGTTGTTTTGTACAACTGAATAAATTACAATATGACTTCCCACCACAGACAAGGTCTGCCACACACTCCTTCTCTTTTAGATACTGAAACCTTTTTTCAGTATCTCTACATAAAACAACCACAAATGGGGTTTCTTTGTTTAATGATTTTTTTAAGTTATATATGTATGTACTTTTTCATTCATTTATTTATTCATTATACTTCCCAATATCACACATTCTCTTCTCAGCTTCCCTTGACACAGCTCCCCATCAATTTCTCTAAGGAGGGGTAGGTCCCCCTGGGTATTATTCCACCCTAGCACTATCAAGTCACTGCAAGATTAGGAGCATCCTCCCCCACTGAAGCCAGACGAGGTAACCCAGTTAGGAAAATGGGATCTATAAGTAAGCAACAGATTCAGGGACTGCCTCTGCTCTAGTCATTGGGGGATTTGCCTCAAACCAAGCTGCACACATGCTCCATAGGTACAGGGGAGCTAAGTCCAGCCCATGCTCACTTTTTGGTTGGTGGTTCAATTTCTGGGAGTCACTAAGTGTCCAAGTCAGTTGACTCTGTTGGTGCTGCTTGTGTCCTCCTATGAACCCTCAGTTGTTCCATCAACTCTCCCATAAGACTCTCTGAGCTTCATCTAATACTCGGCTGTAGGTCTCTGCATCAGTTTGCATTGACTCCTGAGTGGAGCCTCTCAGAGGACAGTTAGGGTAGGAAACTGTCTGCAAGCATACTAGAATATCATTAATAGTGTCAGGGATTGGTGCTTGCCTATGAGATTAGTCTCAGTCTGGGCTAGTCATTGGTTTGCCATTCCCTCCAACTCTGCTCCATTTTTGTCCCTGCAAATCTTGTAAATAGAACACATTTGGGTCCAAGGTTCTGTGGGTAGGTTTCTGTCATTGTCCTTCCACTGGAAGTCCTGCCTGACAATAGGAGATGGCCACTTCAGGCTCCAGATCCCCCAACTATTAGGAGTTTCAGCTAGAATCACCCCTATAGATTCCCAGGAATCTCCCCCCATGTCTCTGGTCTCAGACACATTCTAAAGATCTTCCCCCACATCCTGGCACACTACCAATTTCAATTCTCTCTTCCCTGCTCTCCCTATACTTGATCCTCCTGTCCAATTTAACTCCTCATCCCCTCTCCTACCCAGTTCCCTCTCTATATCCACCTCTAATATCTGTTTTATTTCTCTTTCTGAGAAAGATTCAAATGTAAGCTCCTTGTTATTTGGTTTCTTTGGGTCTGTGAATTGTAGTATAGTTATCTTAGACTTTATAGCTAATATCCACTTATAAGTGAGTATATATCATGCATGTCCTTTGGGGTCTGAACCACCTTACTCAGGATGATATTTTCTAGTTCCATCCATTTGGCTGCAAAATTCATGATATTTTTGTTTTTAATAGCTGAGTCATATTCAATTATGTAAATGAACCACATTTTATTTTCCATTCTTTACCACATGCTAGTGAGGATGTAGAACAAAGGGAACACTCTTCCATTGCTAGGCGTGAAAACTTGTACAATCACTCTAGGAATCAATTTGGTGGTTTCTCAAAAACTGGAAATAGTTCTATCTTAAGACCCAGCTAAACCACTCCTGGGCATATACCCAAAAAGAGGCTCCACCAGCCCACACGGACAGTTGCTCCACTTTGTTCATAGCAGCTTCATTCATAATAGCTAGAACCTAGAAACCACCCAGATTTTCCTCAAAGGGGATTTCTTTCTTTTTTTTTTTTAACTCTTGAAAATATGTTTTTCATTTTTTATTGATTTAAGTTTTATTGCCTTATGATAAGAAAAGATATATAATTTCAATTTATCTGAATTTGTTAACATTTAAAAACATATTTTAAGTAAATAGAATTACATTACATTCTTTTTTCCCTTTTCTACCCCAACTCTTCCCAGAGACTCCCTTCAATACCTGCCATATCTTTCTTTTTTTTTTTTTTCAAAGAGGATTTCTTTATCCACTTTATATCTGCTGGATATACTCAATCTCAAATAAGCCCTGTTCTCATCTGTAGGCCTGTTATTGCCAAAGTAGTTTGTATATTATATAGGCTAGGTACTTTTTTATCGTTTCCCTTTAACAATTTAGTAACACTGACACTGTTGACCATCCTCTCTTTTCTTTACCATATCCCTCCTCTTTCCTTTCAGTTACTAGCTTTCCTCTTCTTTCCCTTCACTCCACTAACTTTTGCAAATCCCTGTCTCTTTCTGGATGTGGAAGTTCCCAGGATGCTGGGGTAGACTTCTTTCTTCTTACTCGGATATGTTCCTTGGATCATTTCTACCTTGAAAGGTTAATGTAACATTTATAAATTTGTGATGAGAAAGCCTGAATATGTGAATAATCAATGTTTGTCTTATCACATCTCTTGATATGAGATGTGAAAATGAGAATTTCAAACATATAAATATACTTTCAGTTCATTACTTGCTAATCTTGTCCACTACACATACCAGATCATGACAATGTTCCCAAAGATGTTTAAGATATTGTTTCTGACTTTCACCAAGTTTATGTCACTAGGTATGGACCTCATCATGTGGTGTGGAACTCAAATCCAATTAGAAATCAGTTGGTTACACCACACTCATAAGAGTCATGTCATTGTCATATCAGTTGAAACATATTACCTCATAAGTCAAATTTGTGTTGCTTTTTTCATTCATAGCAGTTTGTAAAACTTACTTATAAATCAATTTATAGAGATCAAAAAACAAAAGATCACTACTTATTCAACTTTAACTATAAATAACTAAAATGAACTAAAAGGTCTTCTGTCCTGTGTTTGTTTCCGTCTTCTGTATTTATTGATAAGTTTGAAACAAAGATGTTTCTGTGTCTTTCTTGTCTTTTGGGGAAGACATTATGTCGTAAGGCTATAGTCTTTGTGATGAGGGCAAAGTTTGAGATTTTCATTAATGTAACCCCTTTGCAGACATGTTTGAGTAGAAGGAAAACCAACTTGACAGAAATTCTCTGCCATATTGGGTAGAATGAGCAAAATCAAGGTGTTAAGCAGGAAGCTAAGTCCTTTCCTCTTTCATTTGTTGGCATATTTGCTTAATAAATTCACATGTGTTCCCCAGCAATTTCCTTCTTTCGGAACCACCCAAATATGAGGAAAAAAAATGTATGTTAGTCTCTCTCTGCTGTGACTTTTAGAATTTGTAGAGTGCCATGACAATTCTATGCATATTGCTTGTCCTCAGTACACAATCCACATTTCTTTTTCATTACTCTGCTCAGGTGTGGTCAGTCATTGAGCTTGGTGAATTTTTCCTGTTAGAAAGTTCTTTTCATCTGCTTAGGAGTCCCTCATTCTTCTCTAAGAACAGTTTTAAGAAGTATCTGCAATACTGTATGTATTAGTACATTTTGTCAGATTAGTTATTTGTCATATTTAACTACTTTAACTGCTAAAGTTTTATTTGCATGTATTAGCTATTTAAAATGATAGGTTTTATTGTCATGTAAGTATTGCATGCAGATATACAATCTCCCACAATTATACAATCAGTGTTCCTGATTTTCTGTTCCATTTCTTCTACACTGGGCTCTCAAGGAACCCCTGCCTGTCTTGCAGCTAGAAATGTAAACATGGATTATCAATATTTCTTCTCTGCTTGCACGGGATCTATGAAAGCCTGATAGTGTACAGCTATTATCTCACTGCTTAAGAAGCTGAGGGAAGTAGAACCCAAGTTCAAGGGTGAAAGAAACCTAGGTCTTAAGAACTGGCTAAGTGACAGAAGACATCAGGAAAGCAAGCCAAGAAACAAACCCAAGAGGATTCATTAACTTACTACTTTCTAGGCCAATATTTCCAAGGGGCGCTTTTCAGCTGGGAGATAAGTCCCTCTGAAGATAAGCACAAGAGAAGAAAATGATGAGGAGAGTATGAGATCAGAAGACAAAGCACAGTGTTTCTGAGTGAGGCCCTGGCTTACTCTGGACCCAGAGACATTCAGATGGAGATCAAAGAGACCCTGTCATCAACTCTTTGAATCCCTACTTCCCTTCTGTAACTTTGATTTTTGCTCACAGACAGCAGAAGAAACTTGAACATCAGGATCCAAGAGCAATCTGAAAAGTGACAGGAAGCTAGAGGAGCTCCACCTATGCAACCAGTCAAATAGAAGCTGTTTCTACCAATTCCCTGTAGAATGGCACCAGAAAAGACACTATCTTGCTCCATAAGAAACTAACCAAAGGCTGATGGCTGTGTAGATGCTGGCACTGCTATTTCTAGAACACAACTGTAGGTGAAAGGAAGGAGAAGGACATTTGATAGACCCTGGTTGCACATCACGAACTTAGGAAACAAACTAATTAATCACTGCTGAAAAAAAGCCACACCTGCTCTCCCTATTTGGATTGCAATAGCCACTCTCTTTAAGCAACCAAAGGGAAGGTGGTTTGGTTAGGCAGCTAGGCTTCTCACCAACTGAGGTAAGGAATTTGTCTCTCACTTAATGTAACATGAAGCCCTCTAAGCATCCAATGGTAATAAGTAGAGTGTAAATGAGTCCCTAAAGATTTAAACTACAGTATTAGATCCACTGTTGCTCTGGGTTCATTTTAGTTTCACTATTTTATATATATATATATATATATCGTGTGTGTGTGTGTGTGAGAGAGAGAGAGAGAGAGTAATCAATTAGGACTGGTAAAGATTATAGTGTTACAGTGTAGAGCTGAGTATCATTTCCCAGTCAGTAATATCAATACTTGTCTTCAGAAATTTTATCAAATACAATTTAAAGCAAGAAACGTGTAAACAAAGAATGAAAGCTCTCCTCTTGTTGGAGTCATATTGATGTCATAAAGGGTTTCCAATACTACAAACTAGAGTTGATATTAACAAAAATTCACCAAAGTATCTTTTTCTAGGCAACCAAAGAAACCTGACAAAATGGAGTTCAAGAATTCAACTTTTGGAAGTGGCTTCATCTTGGTAGGAATCCTGAATGGCAGTGACTATCCTGAATTGCTCTGTGCCACAATCACATTCCTGTACACACTGGCACTGACAAGCAATGGACTGCTGCTCCTTGTCATCATAGTAGATACCCAGCTTCATGTACCCATGTATCTTATACTTGGGCAGCTCTCTCTCATTGACCTCCTCCTGACATCAGTCATTACTCCCAAGGCTGTCATGGATTTTCTTCTGAGAGACAACACTATCTCCTTTGGAGGCTGTACCCTACAGATGTTCATTGAATTGGTACTGGGTGGTGCAGAGGACCTTCTTCTGGCTTTTATGGCCTATGACAGGTATGTGGCCATTTGTCATCCTTTGAATTACATGATCCTCATGAGTCCAAGAGTCTGCTGGCTCATGGTGACTGCATCATGGATTCTGGCAATCCAGATGGCCCTGGGATTTACCCTCAACACCATGCAATATCCTTTCTGCAAATCGAGGCAGATCAGACACCTCTTCTGTGAGATCCCTCCCTTGCTGGAGTTGGCTTGTGCAGACACCTCTACTTATGAGCTTGTGGTTTATTTGGTAGATGTGCTCATGTTAATTCTCCCACTTACTGCCATATTTTTCTCTTATGCATGGATTTTGTTCACTGTTCTCCACATGCCCTCAAATGAGAGTAGGAAGAAAGCCCTCGTTACCTGTTCTTCACACATGACTGTTGTGGGCATATACTATGGGGCTCTCACACTCATGTATTTCCTACCAAGTTCCTACCATAATTCCAAGCAAGACAATATCCTTTCTGTTTTCTACACAATTGTCACCCCAGCTCTAAACTCACTCATCTACAGCCTAAGGAATAAGGAAGTGACTGGGGCTCTGAGGAGAGTCCTGGGAAATACTTGTTGCCATCATCCCATACATTCAAGGTAGTCCCAGGATCTTTCTTCTGAATTTAATTATTCCTCCTCATCAGAAGACTTCTGCTCTGAAATACTTTTGAAAAAAAACTGGACACTAAAATCATGTATCTTGTGATTGATTGTGTATATCTTTTGATTGTAATGCAAGAATTCATTAAATAACTTTTAAAAATTCTCTTCTCAGAGTATTTAATAGGATAAGATTCATATTGTTTAGGGTTTCTCTTCTATGTCTTTATTTTCTAATAATGCTAAAACTCTAAGGGAAGTACTTACTAGATCTGAACCCTGAAATTTTACATCACATTCAATCAAGAACTATAGAAAATAACTTCAAGTGGTGACTCAATTATTAAGAGGGGATGATTTAGGTTTACAAAAATTTAGATCATATAAAGTCAGTTAAATGTAGTACTGAAAGCAGCAGATTTGTCTAATTCCAATTTTGTAAGCAACAGCATTTATGGATGCTCTGACTGATGCCATGGGTTTGGGGGAAAGGACAGAAATCTTCCCCCACTGCTCTCTCCTCAGTGATGGAAATTCAAAGAAATGTGTGCTGCTATTCTGTATGTAATTAAACAAACAGCAAAATAAATGTATACTTTGCAATATTTTTTCTAAGCATGTGTTTAAATATCTCAGAAGCTACTAAGAGTCTATTATTTATCTGGTTTAGACATTTCACAATGTATACATGTCTAATAATATCATATAGTACCTGATATATGTATAATTTTGTATCAGTTAAAGGTAAATTTGGACAGGCTTGACAGTGTATCTCTTTAATCCCAGTAATCAGGAAGCAAGCTGGTTTCTGTGAGCACGAAACAGGATTAAACACAGTTTCATAGTAGAATCTTGTCTAAAAATTATTTGAAACTTGGACAATAGAATAAATGATAATTTTCTTGTTTATTTAAAAATGTTATACTTTAAATGAATTTTTGTTTCTTAAAATTCATTCATTTCTTATCATCTCTAGTCTTTGAAATTTTATACATTGATACAATGTATCTTTGCCATACAGACCTCACATCTATCCTATGATTCCTGGCTACTCAACATGTCTACTTCCCAACTTCATGTCCTCCTTTTTCCCATACAAACACAGTGAGTGCAATTAGTGCTGCCTATATGCACATGGGTGAGGGACTCATCCACTGAGACATGGACATCCTACCTATCACTACCCACCGAAGAAACATGACTCTTCCTTCTTTGGCAGCCATTAACTGCCAGTTACTTCTCAGCTCAGGTTTGGAATAGAAAATCCCTCCCCACCCCATGGTGGAATTTTTAGCTGAAGAAATCTTGTGTAGAGCTATGCTGGCAATCACAGCTGCAGCGAGTTCATGTGTGCCACAGGCATGCCTTGCACAGAGCCAACCTTTCAGAGCGAGCTTTCCATCCTACAGCTTCCATTATTTTCACCCCCTTCTCTTTGATGTTCCTGAGCCAAAAGTGGAAAGATTGACAGTGGTGTAACATCTTTACCTGAGCATTCACAGCTGCTTACTCACAACACTTTGGACAGTTAAAGTCTCTGCATTAACCATTACCCTCCACAGTAAGAAGACTCTGATGAAAGCTGAGAGCTGAGCAAAACCAAGAATATAAAATAAATATATAGAAGGTAATTTGACATGACCTTTGGTAACATATTGTCAATATGCTTTCTCTTGGAGCCTATAATTTCCCAAGACATGGATTTGACCATGCTTACAACACAAAGAATGAGTTGTTTTCCTGTGGAGTAGACTTCATAATCAATCAAGAAATGAGTTCCATAAATAGTGTTGAAACAATTTTTCCAGCAGGCATATCGACCCTGACAAATCTTTATTGTAGCATGTAGGTTCCAGAGCAAGGTGAGACCACTAGTAATTTGTTTCTACCACTAGGGTACATAGTACCTTCCAGCACTTTAAAAGCCAACCAACAGGGAGAGATTTTCCTAAACAGTTCATCGATTTATCTGAGTCCTACAACTAAATCATGCAGTGTCTTTAGTAATAAGATTTACTATCAGCCTATTTAGTAATAGCGTTTACTATCTATTTACTGTAGACAATCACAAGCAATGACAATATCCCAGTGTGGTCTATGTGTGTGCCCACATGCATTTGTTTGTCTTTGTGTGCCTATTGTGCAGTAAATTACACTTTGCTTATTTTAGATTATGATCTTGGGGTTGAATCATCAAAATATGATGGTACTTTTATCCATCTCATTGCTGAATATGATTAAATTTTTAATTTCATTTGGCTTGTCTGTGATATTGTCAATGTCATACAAATATGTATAGGGTACAAACTTCAATCAACAGTATACAGCTCTGTTTTGAGATACTATCAATTTTGAATTCAATATTAGATTTCAAGAATCAAGAATAATTCAGACAAACAAAATGTAAACACTAACGATTTTTTCAGGAAAGCAATATCAAGACTTCTAGCACCTGGGGCCTAGACAGAGGGAAAGAATGCTAGAAATGTCCCCAAATTTGTAAGGTGGCTTCTTGTACAAGATGTCTAGAATATAGGTTAAAACAAGTGGGGTCTGAAGCCTTAGGAGAGGCAGAGCAGTTAACTTTTGTTACTTTCTATCAAAGCATACAGCTCCACATATAACCTGTATCAAAACAGAGCCTTTCTATTCCCAAAACCAAAAGGGAAAAATCTCAAGACATCAACTATGCTAGGATTACTTTTGGAGCTGACGGGGTCAGATGTCAAAGAAAGAGGAGGTGTTTCTTCTGATGGAGTGCTACAGGACTGTTCCTTGTATCATGGGCCAAATGATCTCCCAGTCATCACTGTTTCCACAAATCAATGTAGGAGATGGATACAGGTGATTATCTGATGTCTAGGACAGGATCCTTGGGAGAGGAAGAGTTTTATCTATCAGCTTGTTTTCTTTCTCCACTATCCTTATTAGAAAAGATTGAGCCCTTCTATAAACTATTGTTTCAGGATAATTAATGTTCAACATCTTTTGTTACCAGGGAAATGTAAATGACATTATATTGATTTGATGTCACAACAGATAAAGTGTCTACCAACAGTGAAGCAAAGAATATCTCTGCCCATCCTCTGGTTCTTACACGTTTTTAGTGTCCTCTTTCTGAATGTTCTGCAAACACTGGAGATGTCCCACTTAGGACTAGGCAATTATAGCCTATAGTCAGTACTTTGATTAATTATGAATCTCTACATTCATTTCTTCTTCTTAGAAAATAAGTTTCTCATACCAGTCAGAAATAAGTTGGCTAACCCATAATACCCATGTACTAATAGCCACTTTTTGCCTGACAATGTAGTATGCAGTGTTCAGCCATTAGCAAAACCTTTTCTCTCTGAATAGCCTTAACAGCACTCCTGAAGCTGAAAGCTAGCTGGCAGAAAGAGAGGCAGGGGAGATTACTAGTCAGTTTTTTATTGGTTCCTATATGTACTGGATGCAGAATGTGTATTGTCTTCAGCAGTAAGGGCTTACCATATCCTTAGGGTGATCAAGGGCAGTATACTGAGTGCTGTGTTGATTGCCACTGGGGCTTTACTGATAACTCTAGATCTGTTACAACCATTGTACCCATGAAGTCACAGAAGCTATGGTGTTTCTGTGTAGCACTTGACAAGATTAAGACTGCCAGGGTTTCAACAAGGATGGAAAAAGAACTCATGAGTCTCCATCTATAACTGATGACACTTGAAATCTGAAAAATAGAAAAATGACAATATACCTTGTTTTCTTGACAATTTAAAAATGATAACTGCTTCTGTAAGGAGAAAGCCATTACTATTTGTGAATTTGTCCACTTGTAGGTTAGCCATGCTCCTATGGATGGTCTAATGCCCATGCCCCCATTGGCAGAACTACTTGGATTCCCAATCACATACTGCCTTTTTCAACACACATCAGAGAAGCTCCTTCTTGAAGTAGATGAGAATTAACATAGAGACACAAGTTTGGACAATGTGAAGTATGATACATTGTAACACTCAGCTCTAAATGGAATGTCTCCATTAAACCTCACCCTTAAGACTCAGGGATCTATGTAGAAGAATGGGGGTTGGGGGGAAGAATGTAGAGTCAGAGGTGATGCATGACTCGAAGCAAATTGTGTCTTCGAGATACAACAGGAAAGTGATGTACATATGAACTATCAAAAACTGTGGCAGCATGTCCAAGATCTGCACAGGTTAAAGCCAGATAGGGTCACAGCACTGGGAAGGGGAAAGTAGACATGGAGTCCTACTCCTAATCAAGAAGCTATTTTATTCTATTATTTTGTTAAAAACAATTTGTGTACCTTAGACCTGGGTTTCTTCTCCTTCCTCTATACACATTATTCATAGTCTTTTCATGTGTCCCAAATTTCCTGAACATTTTATGCCAGGATATTTTTAGATTTAATATATCTTTGGATGAGCTATCCACTTATTCTATTTTGTCTTCAATATCTAAGTTTCTCCTTTCCATGTCATGTAATGTGTTAGTGAGATTTAACTCTAAGCCTTTTGTTGAATTCCTGGGTTTGCCATTTCACATTGTACTTCACATTGGGTTTTCTTTGTGACTCTATTTTTACATTTATATCTCCAACTGTTTTCAGTATTTCATTCAAGTGTTTGTTTTCACAGTCTTCATTAATATGTTTATTTACAACCCCTTTAGGGCCTTGAACACATTTGTAAGTGATAGATTGAACCCTTTCCCTTGTGCTTCAGTCCAATTGCTTATCTTGGGGATTGTTGCAATACTGCTGTCTTGGTTGTTCGTTGTGTTTTGTGCTGTTATTTAGGCATCTGGAACTATGGTATTTGTGGTTTTCCTGGTGTAGGCACCTGGTCTCAGCCTTGCTGGGTGAGTGTTTCACTTTTTGGTTGTTTTGATCTAATCTGAAGGTTTGTGAACCAGAAGAGTGATGTTTGGTTCTCAGTTTTAGATGTCACTGGGTTCTAGGATTCAGTCTCCAGCTGCTCTTGGGCCTGGGATTGCATGATTGGATCTCTGAATTCAGACTTCAAGTAGTCTCAGATTAGATCAGTGGTTTGGTTGAGTGATAGACCAGTAGCCATGTGAAGGATTATGATTCCACAATTCTTTTTTTAAATATTTTTTATAATCCAGTCATTATCCCCCTCCTAGTCAGCCCTCTGACTGTTCCTCATCCCATTCCTTCCCCCCATCTCCAAGAGGATGTCCCTATTGCCCCACTTCCACCAGACCTCCCCACTCCCTGGGACCTCAGGTCACTCAAGGGTTAGGTGTATCTTCTCTCACTAAGTCCAGCCAGGCAGTCCTTGGCTGTATATGTTTTTGGGGCCATGGACCAGTTCATGTATGCTGCCTGGTTGTTGTCTCAGTATCTGAAAGATCTCAGGAGTCCAGATTAGTTGAGACTGCTAGTCTTCCTATGGGGTCACTCTCCTAAGCTTCTTCCAGCTTTCCTTAATTCAACCCTGGGGGTCATTGGATCCTGTCCATTGGTTGGGTGTAAGTATCTGCATCTAACTCTTTTAGCTGCTTGTTGGGCCTGTTGGATGGTAGCCTTGCTAGGCTCCTGTCTGTAAGGACACCATAGCATCAGCAATAGTGTCAGGCCTTGGAGCCTCCCTTTGAGCTGGATCCCAAGTTGGAGGTCACTTGACCTCCTTTCTCCCAGTCTCTTATCCATTTTTGTCCCTGCAGTTCTTTTAGACAGGAACAATTCTAGGTCAGAGTTTTTGACTGTGGGATAGCAACCCCATCCCTCCACTTGATGCCCTGTCTTTCTACTGGAGGTGGGTGGACTCTACAAATTCCCTCTCCTCACTGTACAGTATATTATCTAAGGTCCTTTGTGTCCTGAGAGTCTCTCACCTCCAGTCTCTCTGGTATATCCTAGAGGGTCCCTCCACCTCCTACCTTCTGAAGTTGCCTATTTCCATTCTTTCTGCTGAATACTTCTATTGGATGCTTCTTTTAAGAAGGGATTGGGTCACTATTCCATGAAAGGTGGAAGAGGTGTCCTGATTAGGTCTATGAATAGCAGTGAGTCTGAAGTAGATAGAGGTTGGGTAGGAGGAAGAGATAGGCAGGCATGCAATAGCACATTTAAGAGTATTCTGGAGAGCCCAGAGGCATAGGCCTCAGGAAGTGCAGGGGAGTCTCAGGACTGCAGGGACAGGAACCTCTCAGCTTCCTAGTGACAGAGCTGGATCAGCGACCATCTCTGCCCCCTCCCTGCTAGGGGAGAGCTTCCCTCCTGGGCGGACTTCAGCCCAAGGACTCAGGTGAGATCCAACATTTTCTCTCTGGGGTCTTGCTAAGGCAGGACCAGCTGGGAAGCATAGGCCTCGGGAATTGCAGGGGAGTCGCAAGACTGCAGGGACAGGAACCTCTCAGCTTCTGAGTGACAGAGCTGGATCAGCAACCATCTCTGCCCCCTCCCTGCTAGGGGAGAGCTTCCCTCCAAGGCGGACTTCAGCCCAAGGACTCAGGCAGGACCAGCCAGGAGGCAAAGGCCTCAGGAAGTGCAGGGTAGTCGCAGGACTGCAGGGACAGGAGCCTCTCAGCTTCCAAGTGACAGAGCTGGATCAGGGACCATCTCTGCCCCCTCCCTGCTAGGGGAGAGCGTCCCTCCTGGACAGACTTCAGCCCAAGGACTCAGGGGAGAGCTTCCCTCCAGGGCAGGCTTCAGCCCCAGGAGTCAGGCTAGACCAGCTGGGAGGCACAGACCTCAGGAGTGGAAGGGGAGTTGCAGGGCAACAAGGAAAGGTCAAGCTCTAAGACACCAAGAACTTCGAACACCAGAGATCAAGAGATGGCAAAAGGCAAACGCAAGAATCCTACCAACAGAAACCAAGACTGCTTGGCTTCACCAGAACCTAGTACTCCCAACTCAGCAAGCCCTGGATATCCCAAAACACCAGAAAAGCAAGATTTGGATCTAAAGACACATCTCACAATGCTGATAGAGGAACTTAAGAAGGACATGAATAACTCCCTTAAAGAAATACAGGAGAAAACAGATAAAGAGGTACAAGCCCTTAAAGAGGAAACAAAAAAATCCCATAAAGAATTACAGGAGATCACAAGTAAACAAATAGAAGCCCTTAAAGAGCAAACCCAAAAATCCCTTAAGGAATTGCAGGAAAACACAAACATACAGGTGAAGGAACTGAGTAAAACCATTCAGGACCTAAAAATGGAAGTAGAAACAATAAAGAAATCACAAAAGGAGACAACCCTGGAGTTAGAAATCTTAGGAAAAAAGTCAGGAAACATAGATGCAAGCATCACCAACAGAATACAAGAGATAGAAGAGAGAATCTCAGGGGCAGAAGATAACATGGACAACATTGACAGAACAGTCAAAGAAAATGCAAAATGCAAAAAGACCCTAACCCAAAACATCCAGGAAATCCAGGACACAATGAGAAGACCAAACCTAAGGATAATAGGTATAGAAGAGCTTAAAGACCTTCAAATTAAAGGGCCAGTAAATATCTTCAACAAAATTATAGAAGAAAACTTCCCTAACCTAAAGAAAGAGTTGCCCATGAACAT
>JADRCD010219014.1:0-46888 GCA_019843815.1 Montemys delectorum
AGAGTTATAATGCAGTTAAGCTGAGCATATAATTTTTAATTTTTCATAATTATAGCTCTTATGTGTTATCAATGGTAATCTACCTGATCAAAGAATCTATGTAAGATGGAGAAGTTTCTATTAATAAGTCTCTTTGTTAAAAGAATTACTGGGATTTGGTTGGGGATTTTTCTTGGGATTGTAGAGAACTGATCTTTTAACATTATTGAGTCTTTTTACCCATGAACGGGAAATACATCTCTTCATTTATTTAACTCTTAATGTCTTTTATCAGAGTTTTATAGATTTGCAAATAGCTTCTGTGCATACTTTGTTAGGATTATCAAGTGTTCTATTTGGTGCACCACTTTATTATGTTTTTCAATTAAAATTCTAATTTTCATTTATTTCTTAAAATTAGGGGAATTTTACATATTAATGCTATATCCTTTAATTGATTATATGCTTCAGGAGTTTTTTGTTCAGCTTTCTGGGACTTCTTCAAAGTTACCCTTCATTCCTAATGTCCTGAAATTTTATCAGGATGGATATTGGGTTTTGTCAAGTGTTTTGTTCCATCAACTGAGACTGTAATGTGATTTGTGAATGAATTATACATTTTATTAATAAAACTTGTTCAATGACAATTTTATTTAAGTACATAAAGCATTCTATTACTCTCACTCCAACCTCTCTTATTTCTTCCCCATACTTTCAATGATCTCTCCTCCTAATTAACCCCTTTCCCACATTTATGTCTTCTTGTTTGTTTGTGACCCAGTGAGTTTAACCAGGACCATCTGTGTTGTCGGGATGCATCTAGGAAAGGGTGGGGCTAGCTGGTGGTCTTCCTGGACATAGCCTACTTTTTTAACATGGACTAAGATGGATGAGCTCTGAGAGGCAAGGTCCAAAAGAGACTTCATCTCAGGATTGCTTATTGTAGCTGATAGGTCTTTCCTGTCATTATTAAATTAATATAAAAATCCCTGGACTTTAGCCCACCCTATCAAGCAGATTTCCTGCAGATCAATATAAAGATGATCTTTCAAGAATTAATGCTGTTTAAATGAATTAGTGAGTTTGCAGAGCTCCTAATTTTAGGAAAGAAGTTTTAGGAGATGGTTTTAGTTGTTTTTCTAGCAAGATATACGAAAGTTAGAATCAAGAATGGAATGTTTCCATTTATCATAGTAGTAAATGAAGGTTGCATGATAAAAAATACAATTAGCCTTCTTAGTTACACTAAAAAGAGATATAGGCTTGGGACAAATATGTTTTCAAGGGAAAATATTCAGGTCCAAGGTTGATTCCACAGGTGTGCACTATGATAAAGTGAGGCCATGTGAAACTATGGCTTTGAGCTTATAATGAGCATATAGAATCAAACACTGCTTTGAACTTACTATCAACATCCTTTTGTAACTCCCATTTTACCTATGATGTAATTTTTGAAAGCACTTTTGTCAAAGAAGGTATAAAAATCACAGAGAAAAGAAATAAAGTGATCAGTGGAGGGGCTGTGTCTCATCCTCCGTCTAAGTGTATATTTACTTATCTGCCTATATGTATGTACACTTAAGAGTTAAACAATTTCTAAGTTTCTCACTTGGCCTTCTTTCCAATCCCAGGTAATTAAGTTTTGTTTCATCAGTAGTATTGACCACATTCCACCCACTGCTGTCACTGGATCCTGTCACTCCCCCATTTGCTGCCTTCCAGACCTGGAAACCTAGTAGATGCCAGGAAGGTTACCAACATTGTGTGAACATGGGTTTAGCAGTATCCAGTAGAGCATTTTGGGCTCACCAATGAATTTGAAATTGAAGGCGATGATTCTTCCTCTCCAAGAAAATAATCTATCAGTGGTCAATAGTTCAGGAAGGGGAATGGGGTCCCATGAACCCTTTCCCCAGACATGACAGTAGCCTTGTGAAAGCAACTAGAATTTCTATGAGTTTATTATTGCAATAGTTATTTCATTTTCAAGAGATTCCTCCCTATCATTAAGCTTGTACATTTCATACTCCTGTGTTTCATGATAGTCTCTGAGCCTCAGAGCATGGTTTTAAGGTCTTATTTAGTGTTTTGCATTCACTTCTCACTAATTCTCAGCTCCTGGAACAGCCATGAGTCTCTGAATTCACTGCTACAGAGAAAGACTTCTTTTATTAAAGTTGAGAATAGTATTTGTATATGGGTATACTGTAAAAGGTAGTTTGATCCTATGTTAATTCAGCTAAACAATAGTACTAAGGTCCCATACTAAGACCTACGATAACACCAGCCAAATGTTTTGCCCAGGTTTATAGAAACAGGCATGAATGATTTCCTGTGGAGTAGGCCTTGAATCCTGTAAAGGAATTTAAATTCAGCAACATGGCTGCTCTCATAAGGGATTACATCCACATATCACACAGCTTTAATCCCTCTGGCTGGAATACAGATATGCCCTTAGTGCACACCATTAATCATTTTTTTTGGCAAACTTTTGTTTCCTCAGTCTCTGTCTATTATTGAGCAGCATTCCCTTTTGTGAAATGTCCTTAACTTCGTAATTACATCACAAAAAAATGTAAGAAACAGGGAATTCCCTAAACATCCTCAAATTCAATTTTAGCTATCTCCCTGAGTATTTTAGAGAGAGGTGTAGTGATTTTTGGAGCTTTTTATAAAGACAATTACAGCAATCACAGTAGCTAACATTTATTGCACAGTTAGTGCATGTCTACTCTTTCATGGGATATTCCATTTATAATTTTCTCCTACTCAACAAGAATAATAACTTAAACTTTGAGTATATCCAGGAAAAACACTTTGCACATTAATTTGTGCAAATATAATTTATACCTTAGCAATTCTTGTCATTGATATGAAGCTTAGATAGGGCCTAGGGAAAGATCAAGTGGTGACTTAGTTCTATTGCTCAGTCCTTGAAAGTGAGTGGCTCACATACCTTGAGATGTTCTCCTGGAAAGCTCTGTAAACTGAACACAGACATCATCAAGGGAAACAGACAGGTGCATTCATCTTTTAATTATTAACACTGTACCTGGTAGTTCAGTTGTGTGATATGAAGAACTTAAGTGTGAAAATGAACCAACCTAAGACCTGGAGACACAGACAGTGGCTGGTAACTAAAGTATTCATGTGGAAGCTTAATAACACTCTACTCAATGATAACTTGGTCAAGGAAGAAATAAAGAAAGAAATTAAAGACTTTTTAGAGTTTAATGAAAATGAAGCCACAACATACCCAAACTTATGGGACACAATGAAAGCAGTCCTAAGAGGAAAACTCATAGCTTTAAGTGCCTCCTAAAGAAACTGGAGAGAGCGTATACCAGCAATTTGACAGCACATCTGAAAGCTCTAGAACAAAAAGAAGCAAATTGAACCAAAAGGAGTAGATGGCAGAAAATAATCAAACTCAGGGCTAAAATCAACCAAATGGAAACAAAAAGGACTATATAAAAAAATCAACGAAACCAAGAGCTGATTCTTTGAGAAAATCAACAAAATAGATAAACCCTTAGCCAGACTAACTAGAGGGCACAGAGATAGTATCCTAATTAACAAAATCAGAAATGAAAAGAGAGACATAACAACAGAACTGAGGAAATCTAAAAAAAAAATCATGAAGTCCTACTACAAAAGCCTATACTCAACAAAACTGGAAAACCTGGATGAAATGGACCCGGTACCAAAGTTAAATCAAGGTCAGATAAATGATCTAAACAGTCCCATATCCCCTAAGGAAATAGAAGTAGTCATTACTAGTCTCCCGACCAAAAAAAGCCCAGGACCAGATGGATTTAGTGCAGAGTTTTTCATTTACTTTTTTCATGGCATTATAAAACTTATATATCCTTTTATTTGTAGAGTGAATTCTGTGAGGGATGAAGACTTGTACATGCTCTTTAACAGACGGATATGTACAAAGCAGGTGCTGCATGTTAACCCAACCCTTAGCATTCTGCAGATGTGGCAAGTATCACTTTTCCTTTGTAGTGAATGAGAGTCTGAAGAACTCTAATGAGAAAGGTGAAAGGGTGGACTTAAATGTTTGTGCACCCGCATGTGGCTAAATATTCAGATTGTCTCAAGTTCCCCATGCTTCTTCATAGACTAGAATCAGGGTGTGGCTTATGCATTATCCTCTTTCCTCAGTTTTGCTTTGCTTAGTTCTTTGCTTTGCAATGGAGGATATATCTGGAATTCTGTCAGAACCGGCAAAACACATTGTCCTAGCTACAAACATTGAGTACTGGTTTTAAGTCTTTGAATCTAAATTGATTACTTACTGTCTTTTCTAGTTTGACTTCCCATATTAGAATAATCTTTGCTTAAAGAGTTCCACCTGGTCATCTATAGTCCTTTTTAGTTTAAAAGAGACAGATGTAGTTATTTGGAACTGAAATCTCCAAATAATTATTCTTTACAGGAACTTAAGCTCTGTATTATTATTAATATTTTGAATAATGTATATATGTTGTGAATATCTAATTCATGAGAATTATCAAGATAATTTATTCTTTGGTTATATATAGATTTGAAGAATCTTAGGTGAGTGACAAATAGTTTCAAAGAAGTGTCAATTAAAGCAATAGATGCTCAGAATTATATTGCTTGGAAATACAGCAAAAATCAAGGAGTAAATTATTCTATTACACAAATAATGAAATAAGAAATATGTGGTGCTGTCTGTAAATGATATGCTCAATAAACCAGGTTACATCTGTATGACTCTAGAACCCAGGTGCTTTAACGGATTTTTGAAGAATATCTTTCCAAAAGAAAAGTGCTTTAACTTTTTGTCCTTGTGATCTGAATACTAGAGATAACAGCTTGTTGTCACAACACAGTTCACACTGGCTTCTCACATTCATTCTGCTTCTTAGTCCTCACCGTAGCCTAAGGATGTATAATAATCAGCCTTATAGATCATGGAGCTACTGTTAAGAATACAGCTTGCCCAAAGACATAAAGCCCAGAATAGTGAAGCCCTGGACTGGTAGTGTAGCTCAGTTGGAAGAGTCCTTGCCTCACATACACAAAGCCCTGGGTTTGGTTCCCTAGTACTGTAAAAATTTGAGGATGGTCCTACTTGCCTGTAATCCTAGCACTCATGAGGTGGAAACAAAAGGATCAACAGTTTAAGTTCATCCATATATATATATATATATATATATATATATGTATATGTATATGTATATATATCTACATATGCATATATATGTAAATATATATACACATATATGCATATACTCAAATTTAATGCAACTCTGATGCACATGAAACTTAGTCTTAGAAATGATATTCACAGTATATTCTAGAACTTGTATCAGTACTAGTTGCTCATGCAGTAGGCTTTGTGTTCTGTCATTTTGGTTACCTGTGATCAAGTCTGACCTAAAATCGTTAAGGGGAAAACTCCAGAAATAGTATTGAAGATTTAAATTACACTATTTTGGGTAGTGCTTGCTGTTCTGGACACTCTACTCTCACAATGCAGTATTACAATTGTTCTATTTTATTGTTAGCAATTGTTCATCTCCTACTGTTCCTAGTTTATAAATTAAACTTTATCTTTGGGATATATTCTCTTTGACATACATGTGTATTTGGTATTTGCTGAAGTCCCAGGTGTCCACTGGGGGACTAAAGTCACAGTCTTTAAGCTGAGTTCTAGCACACTAAATGAAAATGAAGGGCCTTCTGACTCTACGGCAAGGTAAATGTATTCAGCCATATTCAGACTCCAGTTTCTTAGATATATATGCAACTTCATGGGGCTAGGCTATAGTCCATTTATATTCATTCCTGTAGTAACTTTCTCAGTACAAACAGGAAAACATTTTGGGAAAAGGATTATCAAGTTATTTTAATTATCAAGGAATTGAGAGCAAAGGGTCCTTAGTCTACATGGTTTGTGCTTGTTCCATAAAAGGGGCCCATTTTCCATTAGTTTCACCTCAAGAAGATAACACCTTAATTAAACTCCAGTGGGTCAATTTAATTAAAATGTGTCACTCAGATTCTCACAGGGGAACCCAGTACCCAGGAAGCATGCCTTCTGCTTCCTCCCTGACTACTGCTGTATCTCAGACCCTGTTCATACCAGGGCTGGGTAGAGTTAGTGCCTACAGGTTTTGCACATGCCCTGTGCCTGCAGAAGAAAGCATTGGCCTTCTCTAGATTACCAGTGAAGGTGATTCTGAATAGAACATTAGAACGCAGATTTGGAATCAGCACTCACCTTCTTTTCTAACACTACACTCACGGAGGGATCCCTGTCCTTTCTGTTAGCCTCGTAACCAGGGAGATGTTGAAGAAGGATTTCATGCCTTCCCCTTTCTACCTTCTTTATTCTGTCCATATCTCTCTTCTTTTGTCTTACCTGATATATATATATATGAAATCCTTTTAGTAGCTACCTCCTGGAGGCTGCAAGCAGAGACAGGAGAGCCCGGAGAGACAGTTAAGAATCTCCCTCTTCTGAGGGTTCGTCCTCATGCCTGTCCTCTGGCTTTCTAAATACATGATTTTATTCTTAGTTCAGAGGCTAAGAGAAATTCAGATATATCATGGAGATTATAAAAGGAACACAAAAGAAGTTTAATATTGACCTACAAAGCTACACATGGCTAGAAAAGCTTCTAAGCAGCTTACTTCTTGGCCATCTTGTCCTTTTTATTTATGAAACTAGCTTTATGGTTTTAGTCTCTATGTACATATGAAATATTTGTTGGCAAATTCAGAAATGACAGATAACATGATGCTCTCTAATCTGATGCCTTTGAGTAGGAAAATGTCTCTTTTGATTATCACCGCATGTTCCTCCCCTACCTCCTGCCTGCCTGCTCTTATCCCTCCCATGCTTGTTGTGTGGCCTTTGGCTCTTTATCCATGAGTACAAGCCAACCAACCATTTACCTAGTAGTCTTCGCACCTGCATATATAGGTGTTTTGATAGTTTCCTCTCTTGAAAACTGTCTTCCCTTGCATAGTACCTTTAGAAATTGCAGAGAAAACTTCACTATCAACTCATGTTGTGTAAGCTTCTTGATTTTTAATGGCCCACATTTTTTTTTAGTTTCTTTTCCAGGTTTTATTTCTTCTGTTTCATCATTATGGTCTTTTCTTTCACAAATACATGAGACAATTCTGATCTGTCTTTTGTTCCATATGATGTTATATTGCTGTTTTTGTATATGTGAGATTGGGGAAATAAGAGGTTGATGAGTATGCATATTTTGTTTTAGTAAATATTTATAGATTGCCTAAGGAAATTGTGTAATTGTACCTTTATCAAAAGCTGCTCTTGGTTATTTTGAGAAATATTTGTTTTGGCTCATGGTTTCTGAGAGTTCATGACCTCTTGGCTAGAACTTGTGCTGAAAAGGCCCATGGTAGAGAAAAACAGATTATTACAGCATCCAAGAGGGAGAGGGAGACAAGGAGGCAGACAGTGAGGGAGACAAGGAGGGAGGGAGGGAAGGTGGAAGGGGTGTAGATAGGGTGGTAGGCAGGGAGGGAGGGAAGAGACAGGGATGGAGGGAGGAAGGTAGAAGGGAGAGAGGGAGGGAGGGAGGGAAAGAGACACAAAGTCATAACACACATGAGTGTGTGATTCTAAAATCCTTTGAAGGAACATCCTTACCTTACCTAAAACCCATCTGGAAGGCCTTGCCTCCTAAACACTCCACCAACTTCCAGGAGCTCTACAAGCTGGGGATTAGTGAGTACACAACATTTGGAGGACAGTAAAGATCCCAGCCAACCACGCATAGTGATGCTCTTATAATCCTAGCACTCAGAAGGTTGGGGGACAAATATCTTGACTTCCAAGATCAGCATAGGTCATGAAATGAAACAAGCAGACAACGACAGAAAGAAGAACCAATCATCCAAGCTAACCAGTCACCAGGCTAAACCAAATAGTAAGCGTAAAACAAACAAAGATGGACAGACTGGTCACCAATCAACATCGAAGTTTTACAAGTTCTTTCTTGTGGTCAAATGTTTTTATAGATATTTAACACCTGGATTAAGTACAAACTAAATTTGCAGAATTGGGTAATAAACAAATTACCAGAGAGAGTATTAGAAGGTTTATTTGGGTATAAGCCCACTAAAATTCTGTGTTGTTTGGAACTAAGTAGAGATTTAAAACATTTATCCATAATACATTTGAGGAGTTGCTACATGTTTTTCCTAGTCTGGGCCTTTTTTAAAAAATAGAAACTTTTATGTGTGTCATTGTTGTAATTAAATTTGATTTCCACTGGCACGATCCTGATTCTACCCAGATCACTGCTCTTCCCTACAGAGTAGAAAGAACCATAAATTCTCTAGAATCTCTCTGCATCATTGTCTTGATGGGCTGTGTTCCTGGAGTATGATGCAAAGGTGTTTGGTTTGGGGCAATGTTCAAAACTTGTTTCCAAATGGTTTCCACAACATTCATATTTTTAAAAAGGAGACAGTTATTTAAGTCTAATGACCACTGATTCAGGCTTAATGATTGTATAGTTTATTAATCAAATGTGTTGAGTAGAAAAAAAAAAGCCAGCTTACAATTGAGATTTTACTCCATTTTAACGTTATTTTAATGAGCTACAGATTTGAATGTGGGCTTTATTCATCTGTTGCTTCCACTCAATTGCGGTTTCACCCCAAGAAGACACAAGACAGATTGATCAGGCTTCTAGTCATTGTGAGGCTTAAATGAAGTGAACAAGGCCGTATGTTTCTAAACCAAATGAGAGGATTAAGGCAAAAAAGAAAAAGAGGCCAAGAAGCCCGCCCCCCCCGCCCCGAAAACCAACTATTCTACACTAAAAGTTATTTAAGTCTGTATGCTGATGCTGAATTCACTACTATATGATCCCCCTTTTCCTGGAAGAATAACATGGAAAAAAGTCACACAAGTGAAAAATTGCACAGGTCCCTCACAACTTTGAACATGACAGACACAGGGAAAGGCTCTGTGTTACCACATTTTGTGACTATAATAATTTCAATGCAAAAGTAATAGTAGTATAATTATGTTGTTATTTTCTTAGAAGATAATGTTTTATATCTGAATGTAGAGAATATTTAGCACCTAATGCTTTGTTACAAAATTATTCTACATGGATATGATTTATGTTAAAAGCAAATCTAAATAAGCTTTCAAATAGAGTGGTTTTTGTGATTGATATCTGTCTGGGAGAGGTCTCTGGTGGGAAGCAGAGGCCAACCAAGTTTTGACTGCACTTGTTCCCTTCTTGCAAATGTGACTTCGAACAGTCATGGCTTCTAGCATGCTGCTTTCCACTGTAATTATACGCTTACCATGGTGCTTACCGTAAAGAGGGCCCGTCAGCTGCCCTGACCATCTTAAACCAATGGCTTCTATACAGTAACACTGTTTAGCAGCCTTAGTACGTGATAAATTCATTATGGCTTCTGAATTTTATTGGCTTAATCTTCTGATGGCAAGGAAACCACTTATGCCACCGTTATGCTATTTTCTAAAGTTATGAATGGTTTGCAATTAATGTGAAGTTTCCAAAGGTAACATTTTAAAAATGCAAAGCCTTCTATGAACCATGATCATAATTTTGTGAATGATATTCTTGGTGGAATAGTTGGGTGAATAACAGATTCTGTGGACTTGTTTCAATGAAACTATTTGTAATTGACAAAGTTGTATATACATATAAGTATACATGTTATTTTAAATTATGGTGAGATAATAACATGATTCTAGTTACTTTAATGTATGTAAAATTTGCTTATGAAAGTTTTCTTTTTATAGGGTTTTACTTTGTATGACAGATATTATCTGGCACAGTTGTATATACTAAACCTTTTAAAAATTGTACATTTCAATAGGAGAGCAACTCCGTATTGCAGAGGTCATTTGTTGGTGGTATGAATTAGGGTGTTTTGCTGGTATGCATTTGCTGGTTTCTTTGAGTCAGGCTCCCACACTGTAGTGCAGGGGAACCTGAAATTCCTATGTGGTTCACGCTGGCCTAGAACACAGGGCAGTCGGTCTTCTGTTCTGCCTTTGAGTACCTGACTTCTCAGTGTAAGCACAAGGTAGGCACCGCACCACACACTTTAACCTTTTGTTGTACTTCACGTACTTTGTATGTTAAATTCACTGAAAATGAGATAGACCTACTTTAATTTTCCCTAAACTATTCTTATTTTATTTTCATATAGAATACCTAATAACATGTGTGCCAAGACCAAACTAATATCAAATATGGTATAGAAATTAAGGCATTAAAAAATAAATGGGGAAAACTCTCTGTTAGGGAATTCTTGAATCCAGTGAGTCCTGTGAGAGCTTTAGCTCCTTTGTAACTTGATGAGTGACAGAATTGTCATTGTCAATGGTGAAGAATTTTTATTCCTTCATTGCTTTTTGGGTTACATTAATGTCAACATTCATATTAAAAAATATGACAAAATCCCTTAAAATGAGACAAAATGAAGAAGAAAGTTGAGTTTGATTTGATTGATATCAATTAGGTAATGATCAAGAGTTCCTATTTGTTTATCATTTTTAATTATTTTTGGCTTTGTAATGATTTAGATTTTGTCCTTCAGTTTTGTTTTAAGTAATAGCTTTTGTTTACTGAAAATGTTTTATTTATGTATTCAGCCTTTGATAGATTTTTGTATGAATAAAAATAATTTTTGGAAGCAATTTATAAAGAGACTAAATTCAAAATACAATTGAGTTTTTAGTGAACTCTACTGAAAATTTATATAGTGTTTTCATTGTACAGAGACCATTATGCTAGCTATTAATTATGATAAAACTTAAAATGTGTTAATATAAACTTTTATAAATTACATATTTTAAACAAAAGCTTTAGAGCCATTTAGGAAATGGCTCAGCACTTAAAAACACTGACTGCTCTTCCAAAGGATCTCTGTTCAGTTCCCAGGACTCATAGACAGCTCACAGCTGTTTGAAACTTAAATGCCAAGGGATACAACACTATCACACAGAAAAACATTCAGACAAAACACCAGTGCACAGGAAATAAAAAAAAAAAAACAAATAATTTTTAAAAAGAAATGTTTTAACACAATTTGTTTAACTAATGTCTTTTAAAATTTGCAGGTGACACACGTGGGGATCTCAGACAAAGATACATGTGTTACAGTTCTACAGTGACGTATCTCATCTTAAAGAGCTTAATTCGCTTTTGATGGCATGTGTACACAGCCGTTAGAGGGATGTTTTCGTCTTGCTTTGAATATTAACATTTTCTCTGAAGTTTCTATGGCCTATGTAGCCATAATTGTGGTTCATTTCACTTAATGGTCATTCATATAAAATTGAAGGCTAAAATATTATTTGCTTCAGCTAATGCCATTTATATTACTTTTTTTTATAGGTTGGCTGATATTTTCACAGAGTACAGATTTTTCCCAGTCTCCTGACTTTTTCATTTTAATGAGTTTTTCCTTTCACTGATATCTCATTTCCAATAAGCTCCAGTTGAAGTTTCCAGCCTCAAAGCTGTAAGTCAAATTTCATGTAAACAACTGGCAATACCCATTTGTTATTTCATTCTTCCATTAGTCAGTCTTGCATTCTCTTATGTAAATAACCATACCTGTGTGGTTTTTAAAATCACTATTTCTAATGGGTGCATTAAAAAATCCTTAGCTATTCAGTGCGTTTCTTCAAATAAATGTAAAGTGGGTGCATTGTGCCTTAGATTAAAGGCCAGTGAGGCAGACAAAGGGGACACCATTGCAAATTAAACCATAAAAGTCTGAAGTATTATTAAGAGGTTCACAGATACTATGTTCCAATCAGGTTCAATAAGGACTGAATTCCTATTATACTTCTAAAGCCTCCAAAAAGACATGGGAAGGCACCAGAGCTAAAGTCCTCAAAGAGAAAGCAGCGAGGCCAAGAACACATGAATGTATGGCTGGGTAATGGGCCTTTCATCTTTGACATAAAAACAGCGTGGTTCGACTGGAACTGGAGTTTTCCCTTTGAGAAAGTTTATTTTAATGAGTTGCCATTTTATGCGCGGGTCGCTCTTTAATCGAGGCTGTTCCATTGAAGTCTTACCCGATGAAGATGCAAGACAGATTGTCCAAGCTTGCGGCTATTGTCAGGGGTTGATGAAGTGTGTGGGCCCTTATGCTTGATAACAGAAATAGATGGTCTAAGCCAATAAATAAAACTTTAACTCTGATTGTTGGGTGCTCTCGGCTGAAAGGTTTCCATTAGCATGGATCTTTGGTTTTGAAGGACTTGTGAGCCCAAAGGCAGCATGTAGCTCTGTCACATAAACTAAGCCATTCGGACAGTAGCAGTCTGTCCCGCTGGATAATCTCAGGGTGGTTTATAGAATTTCAAAAATTTTATTTTTAATTAAAAGAACAGTGCTGGAAATGTGTTGACAGGCAATGAATGACACGTGAGTCGGCTACACTTTTTATTGATGTAAGGAAAAAAAGGTGACTCTAAGAGGACGTGATTTGTGCTCTGCGTTCTGGGGTCTGTAATGGTACTCATTTTAGAATTAGGGGTTAGCCCTGTGTTAAGTAGTCAATACTTGAGTGTGTGGAAGGGAAGAGAGTTTATGAAAAGATTAGGCCACAGAACCACTCCATATCCATATTATATTGGCGAACTCTTTAATAGGTTTTCATTTTTCAATATCCCATCAACTTAATTTAGAAGGAGTGATTAGTGATAGGCTGATATTTACCCTAAAATATGTCAGAACTTCTTGTCTTGGGCTGAGATTTCTTAAAAATGGATTCTAGTGACCTCATAGTTATACTGTAAGAGTTTAGAAACTGCCTTTTCACATGACAATTTAAATCATGGTTGTCCCAGCAGACTGTGTCCAACATTAATAGATGGTCTTAAAGAGAAAGCTGTATCCTCATAGCCACTTACTCTGAAACACTTCCCCATATTCACTTTTCTAGTTGTCCTGATTAAAATTAGCTTGGATCACTGTGGACACAGATGCAAATGCAGCCGTCATCCAACATACTGCTTCAGCCAGTCAACAGTTCCATTTTATCTTGCATGCTTAGAGTGAGTCTTTCTATCTCCAGGAAGTTTTCTTTTTAGACATTTTCTTTTTTCATCCCAATAGTAATTATTGAGTAGCCTCAGGTGTGCAAGGGAATGTGATCGCTTTCATGAGTGAACCTTGCAAGATGGGTATAAGGAGACCCACATTGTCCTGAAAGTGGGTTCTTTATAGATGAGACAACCGATGTTGATATATATGTACCTAAGCCATGAACACTAGGGTGGAAGGGACAGGCTGGAACAGGCCATGTACCCTCTGGCTGCTGAGCTTCACGTGAGGAGTATGTGTGGATGATTTAGGACAGAAGTCTAACCATTTATCTTTGAAGAGGACTCTTGAGGGAACCTAAAACATTGTTAACATGGCTTACACTTAGACCCAAGATAAATAAACTGTTCATAACTCTTCATTTGAATTTACAAGAGTGAAAAGAAAGAAGCGCTCCTCATTCCACTGTGGTGTAAAAGTCTGTTTTACATATATGAAGTCATGTATACCTATGGATAAAGCAATATAAAAACTGAAGTCAGTGACACATTTTATCTCAGCCTTTGAAATTCTATATTTCAAAGTACTGACATTTACCATATAAATGACCTGAGTTATATTGTTCATGCTCTTACACAGCTATGGCAGAAAATATTTGAACATTTTGTCTGTATTTACACTAATAGCTATTAATATTAGTTGTTTCCTAAATCTAGAGTACTATAATAGTGATTTGGTTGGTATTACAGCATTGTGATACAGGGTTACGGTGATTCTAAGTTCTTTATTCTAATGTGTGAGACTCTGCAGAGATGCAAGTCAAGGTGGATGTGATAGACTGGCTAGGTACCTGTATGCTAGTCATCCTTGAAGACTTCCTAAAGATAGAAGAAATTAATATGACTTCAGTTTGCTTCATTGTATTAGTGTTCTTCACAAATGCAGAGATAGCAAGTTGAGCAGTTTGCACAATATTCTTTTTTATTGGTTATTTCATTTATTTACATTTCAATGTTATCCCCTTTCCCAGTTTCCCCTCCACAAGTCCCCTATCCCCTCCTCCCCCAGCCCCCCATCTGTATGAGGGTGATCCTCTACCCGCCTACCCATTCCTGACTCAGTGGCCTAGCATTCCCCTATCCTGGGTCATCAAACCTCCACAGGACCAAGGGACTCCCCTCCCAGTGATGCCAGATAAGGCCATCCCCTGCTAAATATCCAGCTGGAGCCATGGGTGCCCTCTGTGTACTCTTTAGATGGTGGTTTAGTCCCTGGGAGCCTTGGGGGTTGGTTGACATTGTTGTTCTTCCTGTGAGATTGTAAATCCCTTCAGCTCCTACAGTCCTTGCCCTAACTTCCCCACTGAGGTTCTCCTGCTCAGTCCAATGTTCGGCTGTGAGCATCTGCATCTGTATTGGTCTGGCTCTGGCAGAGCCTCTCAGGGGACAGCTATACCAGGCTCCTGTCAGCAAGCGCTTCTTGTCCTCAGCATACTGTCTGGGTTTGGTGTCGGCAGAAAGGATAGATCTCTAGGTGGAGCAGTGTCTGGATGGCCCTTCCTTCAGTTTCTGCTTCACTCTTTGTCCCTGCATTTACTTCTGACAGGGAGAATACTGGGTTAATATTTTTGAGGTGGGTGGTGGCCCCATCCACTGGATATGATCTCTACAGGTTCTATCTCCCATTTGTTGAGTATTTCAGCTAAAGTCCTCCCTGTTGGGTCCCAGATCCTGCTGGGTCCCTGGTATCTAAGACTTTCTAGTGGCTACCCTTACTTCCCCTTCCTCCACTGCTAAATACCTACTTTAAAGTTCCTGACCCTCTGTAGTTCTCTCCCATCTCCTCCCATATCTGAACTGGCCCCCATTTTTCCTTCCTTTTCCTCTCTCCCTCCCAGATCCCTCTCTCCCTCTACTTCCCAGAGATTATTCTCTCTCACTACTGAGTAGTACTGTAGCATCCACACTTGGGGTTCATATGGTCTGTGACTTGTATCATGTGTATTCTGCTAAATTATTCAGTTAATATGGTTCCAAATTTAAACACTGCTTAATATTACATGAGACTCCTCAACCCCTTCCAAACAATAACACATAGTTTGAATCCTTGTTCTCTGTTAGTAATATTTAACCTCTTCCTCAGAAAGAATAGTTATTGTATAGACCCATTATGTATATGTCAGACAACTTTGAAAATTATCAAAAACTGAGACTGAGGAGATAAATCAGTGATTAAGAGTTTGTTCTGCTCTTTCAAAGTATACAAGTTCAGTTTCCAGAACTCATGCCCAGTTGCTCACAAGCATGTGTAACTCTAGCTCAAAGTGATACAATGCCTCAGGCCTTCTAGGGCACCTGTATTCACATGGACACATCTATACACACATATACACCACTAAAATAAGCTAAATAGCATACATTTGAAGATAATTAAATTAATTGTGTGTGCCACATTTGTCAGGAAGAAGGCACAGATCTTGTGAAGTTGAAATTATAGTCAAGTGTGAGTTACTGTATATAGGGGCAAGAAACAAAACTTGGGTCCTCTGGAAGAACTGCAAGCACACCTAACTGCTAAGCCACCTCTCCATCTCCTAGAATAATAATTTAAACATAATCAGCTGAAAAAAACAAACGTCAACAATTCCCGATAAAAACGTGGGGAGACAGGAAACTTTAGCCTCTGTTGGTAGGGGTATAAATCAATCGAGGTCCTATAGAAATCAACATGGACATGTCTCAAACAACTAAAATGACCCAGCAGTATAGGGCTCCGCCCTGGGCGGTGGGGAAATAAAGGGGTGGGAAAGGCGTGTGTCCTGCCAGAGCTCGGGTACTCTGGGCTGGCCCGCAAGCTCTCCACTCCTCGGTGGGTGTATGGATGTGGGAAGCCATGGTATCCCAGTCCTCAAGGGGTGGAGAGGGAACCATCTCATTGGTTCTCAGTCTCCAGCATCCCAGATGTTGCTGGATGATACAGCAGAAGAGCTGAGAACGAATGGGGGGGGGGGGCGGAGTCCCAAAGGCAGCTCGGTCAGCCCCAGGGCAGAAGGGAGAAAGGGGCGGGGAAGAAAGGGGGTACTCTGTGGTTCCCGCAAGGGCGAGAGTCTTTGGTCCAGTCTCAAGGCTGGAAACACTCGGAGACTTTCCTGCCGGAGATTAGACGCTGCTCTTTAGGGGAAGGCCTAAGCCATTGCTCCAGCACAGCCAGTCTACATGAAAAGAGACAGTCTATGGTCTTAAGACGCTTATTATAGAAAAGAGAGAGAAAGAGTGTATGTGTGTGTGGGGGGGGGGGAGAAGTAGAGGCAGACCATGGCCACGTAGAGAGAGGGGGAAGGAGGGGCAGAAGGAGAGTGAGAGGTGACAGTAAGAGCAAGCAGTTAAGAGTAAGAGGTTAAGAGAGAGAGAGGAGGGGGTCAAACAGCCCCTTTTTGGTGGGCTGGGCTACCTTTCTGTTCCCAAGTATTTGTGGGGTGGGGCATACCTGACTGTGGTCAGCTGACTGTGGGGGTGGAGTACAGCCAAAATATCAGGAGCTTGGGACATTGTCTAGCCACAGGATCGCAGAGTGAGGGCTCATGCTGTCAGGCATCTATGTCTAGGGGTGCAACTTTACTGTCCCATCCCTTGGAGAATTTTCTACTGAGTCTCCAGAGTAAGCCACACTCAACCAAGAACATAGACTGCCTTTCACGGTCCAACGTAGCAGTACTACTCCTGGCATTTACCCAAAAACTTCTGCAGCCAACTACACAGACCCATCACCTGTCCTCTGAGCCTACCATGCCCGTTACTGCCCTTGTCACAAGAACAAGGAAATGAAATCAGCCTAAGTGGACATCAGCAAATGAGTGGATAATGGAGTTGGGGTACAAAATAGAATTTTATTCAGTTGTAAAGGAAAAGGAGATGATGAAATTTACAGGAAAATGGATGAAACTGGAAACTATTATGTTAAGGGAGGTATCATGGGCTCAGAAAGACAAATATCCTTGCTGTCCCCTTATGTACAAGCCCTCACTTCTCAAAGTGTTGAAACAAGTATTGGATAGAACTAGGAACCTAAGGGGCCCATGGGATGGAGGAAGGGGGGCTTCAAGGGAAAGCTGGGCATGGAATGCATGATATATGAAAGAGCAAAGGGAAGACTAGCTGGGGAAGAAGGGATATGTCAGTGAAGGAGAGAAAGGGGGGTGATTGGGAGAACTGTGTCTACATTGAATATGCATACTTTTCATTGCTGCTGTTTTCTCTAATTGGTGCTTATATACTATTTTTTATTGTTAGCTATTACAAACATTGAGAAGTTAGCAATATTCTTCAGGTATAGAATATTTACCTGGTTGTGCATTTTATCTCCAACATTAAAAAAATGAAATCCACAAAGAGAATAAAAATGTGAATAAACAAATCAATAGTTCCTCTTTATCCATTAAGAATATATTTCAAGACCCTCATGAGATGTCTGAAACTATAAATAGTGCTGCACCTTGTAGATACTGTGTTTTATCTTGTATATACACAATTTCAATAAAGTTTAACTCATTAGTTAGGCACAGTGAGAAATTAGTAACAGTAGCAAAAGCAGGATCACTATAGCACTATGTTATAATGAAGTTATGTGAATGTGGTCTGTCTCTTTCATATCATCTAATTTTATCACTCACCTTTCTGGAGATGATACAATGCCCCTGAGATGATGAAGTGAGATGGTCCATTGTAATGGAGTGTTAAACTACCAAAGGATTCCTTGAGCACAAGCATTGTAATTCCAAAGTTGGTCTAAGAACTGAGGTAATTAAGGGGCAGGTTGGTAGAATATATAGCAAGAAAACACACTGCAAAAGGATGATTCTTGAGCTGGGTGGAACTGAGGGCAGAGTGCCGTAGTGTGAAATTATATCGAGTTTCTTAGAAAAGTATATATTTCATGAATTATTCCTGTAATGTCCCATTTAATTTTCAGACCACATTTAACCACTGGTGGCTGAAACAATGGAAATTATGAGACTGGAGGAGAGGGGACTAGTGTAGTAAGATGCCCAGTATGTTAACCACAAGAGGTCTTTGAAATGTAACACCAATCCTAACTTCTAATACATTTCAACAAAGAGGCATCCAGATTTTCAGGCTTTAAATCATTGGCTGGAAGTCTTCAGAGCCTCAAAGCCTCAGGTCATTTACCGAAATGCTTTCATTCTCTATTCCTGGATTTGGTGGTTTAATTGTCAGCTGAGAGTGTTGTGTTCAACACATAATAAGAAGGGATTCTATATCGTTTTACAGCATCCATTCTCTCTGCAACATTAGTCTAAACAACTGCTTTCAATGATTAAGTGTTGACTTTATCCTACTGATTTGTTTCTTGCACTTAAAAACCAACATCATCTTCATGTGCAGCCATCCATCCTGAGAGGAGGGTGATAGGGACATCAGTTTTCATACGGTATGTGACACCATATGAAACGAGAAATGGGACACGGTGGTGTCCAGATCAGTCTGTCACTGAGGGATGAACTAAGACTTCCTGATCAATTCTGACAAGTCACTGGCAGCTTTCAGGGGAGGCACATATGTGACAAAGGACAAGCAGGGTTTCATGTGTCAGCATGAACCCTCCAGTCCCAAGTAGGACTCACATTGCTGACAATTCGGGTTTGTGGGTATACTTGATTTTTATTTGAAGTAAAACTTCAGAAAATCCAATGCATACATTCCTCCACAGTTGTAATGCAATGTTCCTGCTGATTAGTCCATTGCTGGGTAGCAGATCATGTGGATTTGAATGCCAGTATGTTCTTCATCTTGCTGCTAGGAGAGCTATGCATGCCATCTTAGATCCTGAATGATGAGAAGTCACTGGCATTATTTGTTATGTGTATGTGTGTAGGTGTAGGTGTATGTGCATATATAGCCACATATATGGGTATAGATGTGTATGTAGAGGCCAGAGGTAAATCTTGGTGTCATTCCTCAGAAACTGTCCACATTGTTTTTAGAGACAGGGTCTCTCACTCTTTCTGGTCTTATTGGGACCCAAGCTTGCTGATTAGGCTAGCCTGCCTAGTCAGTGAACTCCAGGGACCATTGCCTTCTCAGCTCACATACTAAGACAAACAGTTTTTCAGGTGGGGACTATGAATCCACCTAATGTCCTTAAACGTGTATGGCAAGCACTGAACATGAGGCGTGATTGTTAAGAAGTCTGGATGCTGAAGCCTGACCCCATGGACTTGAGTTTGGGTCCTTTATAAGACGCCAATGAAGGCCAGTACAGCATCACCTACTATCTCTGGAAATCAGTGTTTTTATATGTAAAATGTGTAAGACGAGCTCCTGTCTTCTTATGTAGTATGCTTATATGCTTAGTATGTTGAACACTGCATGTAGTAGGCATTGCTTCAGCAGATCTGTAGAGGAGATGAGAGAGCAGCTTGCTGGTACCTCGTGGGGACTGGGGATGGAACTTGAGTCATCAGACTTGGTGGCAGGTGCTTTTCCCTGATGCAACATCTTGCTGGTTCCTGATGTTTTAGAGCTCCCAAATGCAACCTTCATGAGATAGTACAATCCTTACAAAGAGGATATGTGAGTTTCTAACCCTAACCTCATTTGAAAACACTTGAGCCATTATTCCCTAGAACTTTTGTGACTCCTCCCACTCTTGCCTTTTGGGCTTCTAGTCGCTTGTATTTCTTAGATTGTTGAATTATTCTACATAATAATGTGACTCTTATTGTTTTGAAGTTTTTTAAAATCATCGTCTTCACTTTGATAATTTTTATTACTATTTTTGAAGTCCAATCCTTTTCTGGAGCATCTGATCTAATCTGTTCTTTGTCTTGCCTGAGACCCTTGCTGCAGTTAGCTCACCTTTCATGTTTAAAATTTCCACCTCTTTGTATCTTCTCCTTTTTAAAATAAACGGAAAGCATTTAAACAAATACTACATAAGCATCTTAGTCTGATAATTTTATGCTTTCTAATTTCCGGGTATATTTTTAACTGCTTCCTTGAGTACCTGATACATTTTGATTGCATGTTGGATAATAAGAATTTTAGGTTTGACCATGTTGTAGTTCATCATATTCCTTTTCATAATATTGGACTCTGTTCTAGTAATTGCTTAAAACTTCTTGATATTAACATGACTTATCTGAAATTTACATTTAAGTTTTTGAAGGCTAGATCTGGCTGTGGGTCATTGGACCAGTCTCGAATTCTATCCTGGCAGATTGTCCAGAAGTACAATTTATTAATTATCTTACTACCTATCCATTATTCAATGTATAGTGTATCCCACTTCTTGGGTTTGATCAAATAAAGATAAATAAAAAACACTCAAGGAGCTTACAGTGTAGAAAGCCTGATGAACGGAAGCATTAAACATTACCAGAGAGTAATATGTGTTAATAAAATGATGGGCAAAGTGCTGTGGACTGGTCACCACCCTGCTTCCCACGTGTGTATGTCAAGTATATGCATGGAATTTTACTTTTTATTTAATATTATCCTTTAGGACTATAATCTGGAAAATTATTTACATGAAATTAATGATTGGTAAGATTATACATACACACAAAGTGATATATAAAATAAAATGTATGTGTGTATATATGATGAAACATATAGATATGTATATATGCACATGTATTCATACATATGAACAAAGGAGAACAATGTATCTACTTTTATAAGCACTCAAAAATTTGTTCAACAAATATGAATGATAGGTTGTTATGTGCCCATTCTGGAATTGGAGCCACAGTCATGAACAAACGCAAATTCGAAACCAGAAAACGAAGTGGCAATAACACATGAAACATTATCAAAGAAGACTGCATTTATCTTCCAGCAATTGATGTGATGACATGAGCATCGTGCTAATGGTAGAAAACTTGCCCCAGGCAGGCCAGCTTGTTTGTGTTCGGAGATCCAGATTGTAAGTGCTAATATTGCAAGTTCCAGATAAGTGTTTTCTTTTAAAAAGGACTACTGGTATATCGATATTTTTATCCTTTTGGTACTATTTCTGTAGAAACAACATGAATTCCTATTTTGGGAATTTTAGGGTTTGAATTTCAAGAAGATTCTAAATTGCAAAACAAGAGCCAGGCTTGAGCTACACATGCTGCTACTATCTCTGCTGCCTCTGGCTGCTCCCGGCTATGATTTTGTTAATTGTGACTACGTGCCTGTGCTGTGCTACAGGCCCTGCTTAGCTCTTCCTCTATCTCTTCCAATCCATGAAAGAACAGGGATGTGAAAGACAATAACAGCACAGAAGAGAACATGAAGTACTGGCCATGAAATCATCTTTAAAGTATTCGTGAACAATGAAACATAGTCACCAAGACAGAAATAATTCGTAATCTGTTGCATTGAGCATGCTACTATAAGACAATTAGTGCATGCTACATTGCACATTGTTAATTGCAATTAGCATTGTTGATTTGGTGACTGAATAGATAGCCTTCTGAAAAAGCTAAAAAATTCAGATCCAATTCCACATAGTATTCTAAAGAGAAAAGCTTCTCCGAAGAATATTTAGAATTTCGAATGTCGCTCTCAAGAACGTCTCTTCAGTGCCTCTCTGTCTTAGGAACCACAATGAAGAATTGAAGCTAAGGGCAAAGGTATGCTGGGCTGGGACAAAAGCCATAGTGAGGGACCTCAGCTCCCGCTGGACCTTGTGTAAGGCTGAGTAAATGTCCAGACTCCAGCATGGCAGAGCTAAAACCTTGTCTGTCTGGGGTCTACTTACAATTTATCTTTTACTAACTTTAGCCCTTTCAATAATCATTTCTTCTTGATCTTTGTGCCTACCTAACATCCTTCTAACTAACAGGTGAACTGTTTTTGGAATATATTAATTTAAGTGACCACTACTGTCCACCAACCAAAAAGCTAGGAATGTTTTCAAGTGGAGTCTAAAGCCTGTAAAAGAGGTATACCTTCTTTGTTGTAATGCATGCACCTGATACCTCCACCAATATATTTGAAAAGTGTCTTGATTTGTGACTCTCATTGTTCAGTTATAGTTAAAACTCCGTAAAACTGTTACCACGTTAGAAGATGTAATTGGAAGAGTTTGAATCTGTGTGACGGGCCATGAAGACTCACATTTGGTTCCTGAGTAAGCTGTTTCTTATCCCCTTTGCGGTGAGAGCTTTATCTCGCAATGACACATCTCAATGTAGCTCTCTATGCCTGAAATCTTTTTCAACAAGCTTGGATATCCTTCGCTAAGATAGCATCTCATTTCGGAAAGTGACAGATGGCAAATCCAATGCTGACCAGATAGCTCTTCCTCAGTCTCTTGTCTTCTCTATAGGGCCATGGTGGGCCACTGCAGTGATTTGTCCTAAACAGAGGGGTTAGCAGCTAGGAACCATATCAGATAGTTTGTGCTATAACATCCTTTCAGCAGAGAGTGTTGTGTGGACTGAAGAGGCCTGGTTGCAGTGTTTGTTATGCCAAATGTTCTAGAGAGCTCTGTGTCGAGCTGACAGAAGAGATGGTGACTGGAGCCTCTCTACAATTGTCCTGTGATAAACTTTGAATACTTTGAAAAATGGATCTTCACCTCCCTCCTTTGCCTTCACTCAACCACAAAAGTACTTTACCCTCCTAACAGAATGGAGCAGAAGTGAGACCTCGGTAATGTACTCATGTCTCTGTGTGCAGCTTGTTATAATTGTGGAGAAAGTGCGTTGACAACAGCAGAAAAGTTTATGCAGATTTGTTCTGTAAAATGTCTTCCTGTCATAAACTACTAGAAATTAGATATTTCCTTCTATATAGGCTCATCTAGTAATTTATATAATTTTAAATATGAAAGTAATATTCTATCATTTTATAGTTCTCTTTATGTATTATATATTATACATAAAATTGTAGTCTATATAATCTATATTTATAACAATTACAACAACTTTGCAAGCTTTACCTACATTTCTTAAAGTACTTGTCTTTCCATATTGATTTTTTTATTCAGTATTGGTTTAACCATTCATAAAACTTACCAAGTTAATGCTATGGCCATTCACTATAGGTGCAAAGTAATATATTCAGTACATTTCTGGAAATAAATTAGTTAATTGTCCTAACAAATATAAATGACCATCAAAGTTCAGAGTAGATGATTTCACATTCCTCTGTGTAGTGGTGAGGGATGGACAGAGGGGACAGAGACCAGTTATGTGGGGCAGATGTATGGCTCCAGGCTTCACTGAAGGACAAAATATTTTTTACTATAATTTAGTATGTATCACTAAGCCTTATACTAGTAATTTTGGTATTTTAACACTGAGTAGAACCTGAATGCATACAGTATGTGATGCCCTGAGAAGGTGATGTTTGTCATAGTCTTAAGCATTTGAGCCACTGGTCCGAGGTTAGTGATGCTGTTTGGGGAGGGTGGCTCCTTTGGGGGTGGAATCTTCCTAGAGGGCGTAGATCACTGGAAGAGGACTTTGACAGTTTACGGACACACACAACTTCAGTTCACTCTCTCTTCATTAAGGTTTTTATTACTATCATTATTAATTTTTTTTTAACCTCAAATCTTTTGCGTGACCCCTTCAGTCCTGGAATGTTAACTCCAGCTGAGGCTGCACCTTCACCAATGGCCTTCCATGGCCTCTCACAGGGCCAAGCCTCAAGTGGCTCTTCATGCTTCAAAACCAATACCACCTGGATGGCTCTTACACATTACCAAGTACAGCTGTAATAGGAGGTACAACCTTGCCTATCACTGGCAGTTGCTGTGATTTCAGTCACAATATTTTATTACATCAACAGAAAGCAAACAAATATATTGGATGTAGTACATAGACAAGCACCTTCAATATAAAGACTAAGTTAAGTATCTTCAATACTAAAGAATGTTTATTTCAAAAATATGAATTTCTTTTTTCTTTTCTTTATTTTTTATTCAATATTTTCTTTATTTACATTTCAAATATTAATTCCTTTCTTCCTCTCCCCTCTGAAAACCCTCTATCCCATACCCCTTCTCCCTGCTCACCAACCCACCCACTCCCACTTCCCTGTCCTTGCATTTCACTACACTGAGACATCAAGCCTTCACAGGACCAAGGGCCTTTCCTGCCATTGATGTTCAAAAAGGCCATCCTCTGTAGTGGTTGGTTTATATTGTTGTTCCTCCTATGGGGCTACAAACACCTTCAGCTCCTTGGGTCCTGTCTCTAGTTCTTCCACTGGGGACCCTGTGCTCAGTCCAATGCTTGACTGAGATAATTTACCTTAGTATTTGTCAGGCTCTGGTAGAGCCTTTCAGAAGACAGCTATACCAGGTTCCTATCAGCAAGTACTTGTTGGCATCCACAATAGTGTCTGGATTTGGTAACTGTATACGAGATGGATCCCCAGGTGGAGGAAGTCTGTGGATGGTCTTTCCTTCAGTCATTTCTCCACACTTTGTCTCTGTATTTCCTCCTATGGGTATTTTGTTCCCCCTTCTAAAAAGGACTGAAGTATCCATACTTTGGTCTTCCTTCTACTTGAGCTTCATGTGGTCTGTGAATTATATATTCCATATTCTGAATTTCTGGGCTTATATCCAATTATCAATGAGTGTATGTCATGTATCTTATTTTATGATTGGATTACCTCACTCAGGATGATATTTCCTAGTTCCATCCAGTTGCCTAAGAATTTCATGACTTCATTGTTTTTAATAGATGAGTACTACTCCATTGTGTAAATGTACCACATTTTCTGTATCCATTCCTCTTTTGAAGGACATCTGGGTTCTTTTCAGCATCTGGCTATAAGACTGATATGAACATAGTGGAGCATGTGTCCTTGTTACATGTTGGAGCATCTTCTGGGTTTTATGTCCAATTTTCTGAAGAACTGCCAAACTGATTTCCAGAGGGGGTATCCCAGCTTGCAATCCCACCAGAAATGGATGAGTGTTCCTCTTTCTCCACATTCTTGCCAGCATCTGCTGTTACCTAAGTTTTTGATCATAGCCATTCTCACTGGTGTGAGGTGGAATCTCAGGGTTGTTTTAATTTACATTTCTCTGATGACTAAGGATGTTGAACATTTCTTTAGGTGCTTCTCTGCCATTCAATATTCCTCCATTGAGAATTCTTTGTTTAGCTCTGTACCCCATTTTTAATAGGGTTATTTGTTTCTCTGGAGTCTAACTTCTTGAGTTCTTTGTATATATTGGATATAAGCCCTCTATAGGATTTAGGATTGTTAAAGATCTTTTCCCAGTCTGTTGGTTGCCATTTTGACCATAAGTGTGTGGGTTCATTTCTGTGTCTTCAATTCTATTCCATTGATCTACATTCTTGTCACTGTACCAATACCATGCAGTATTTGTCATGATTGTTCTGTAGTGTGGCTCGAGGTCAGGGATCGTGATTCCACCAGAAGCTCTTTTATTGTTGAGAGTAGTTTTCGCTATCCTGGGTTTTTTTTTTTTTTTATTATTCCAGATGAATTTCCAAATTGCTCTTTCTAACTCTATGAAGAATTGAGTTGGAATTTTGATGGGGATTACATTGAATCTATAGATTGCTTTTGTCAAGACAGCAATTTTTACTATATTAATCCTGCCAATCCATGAGCATGTGAGATCTTTCCATCTTCTGAGATATTCTTTGATTTCTTTCTTCAGAGACTTGAAGTGTTTTTCACACAATAATAGTGGGAGACTTCAACACTCCACTCTTATCAATGGGCAGATTATGGAAACAGAAACCAAACAGAGACACAGTGAAACTAACAGAAGTTATGAACCAAATGGATTTAACAGATGTCTTTAGAACATTTTATCCTAAAACAAAAGAATTTATCTTCTCATTACCTCATGGTAACTTCTCCAAAACTGACCATATAATTAGTCACAAAAGAGGCCTCAACAGATACAAGAAGATTGAAATTATTCCATGCATCCTATCAGATCACCATGGACTAAGACTGATCTTCAATAACAACAAAAACAATAGAAAGCCCATATACATGTGGAAGCTGAACATACTCTACTCAATGATAACTTGGTCAAGGAAGGGATAGAAAAAGAAATTAAAGACTGATTAGAATTTATTAAAAATGAAGGCACAGAATACCCAAATTTATGGGGCAGAGCTAAAAAGAAAACTCATAGCTCTGAGTGTCTACCCAAAGAAACTGGAGAAAGCATACACTAGCATCTTGATAGCACATCTAAAAGCTCTAGAATAATAAGAAGCAAATACACCCAAGAGGAGTAGACAGAAGGAAATAATCAAACTCAAGTCAGAAATCAACCAAATAGAAACAAGAAGAACTATAGAAAGAATCAACCAAACCAGGAGCTGGTTCTTTCAGAAAATCAACAAGATAGATAAACCCTTAGTCAGATTAACCAGAGGGCACAGAGACACTATCCAAATCAACAAAATTAGAAATGAAAAGTGAGACATAACAACAGAAACTGAGGAAATCCAAAAAAAAATCATCAGATCCTACTACAAAAGCCTATACTCAACAAAACTGGAAAATCTGGATGAGATGGACAATTTTGTAGATAGATACAAGGTACCAAATTTAAATCAGAATCAAATAAATTATCTCAACAGTCCTATAACCCCTAAAGAAATAGAAGCCCAGGATCAGGTGGTTTTAGTGCAGAATTCTGTTAGACCTTCAAAGAAGACCTAATACTAATACTCTTCAAACTATTCCACAAAATAGAAACAGAAGGAACATTACCCAATGTGTTCTATGAAGCCACAATTACTCTGATACCTAAACCACACAAAGATCCAACAAAGAAAGAAAAGTTCAGCCCAATTTCCCTTTTGAATATCAATGTAAAAATACTCAATAAAATTCTCACAAACTGAATTCAAGAAACCATCAAAATGATCATCCATCATGATCAAGTAGATTTCATTCCAGGGATGCAGGGATGGTTCAATATATAGAAATCAATGTAATCCACCATATAAACAAATTCAAAGATAAAAACCACATGATCATTTCATTAGATGCTAAGAAAGCATTTCACAAAATCCATCACCCCTTCATGATAAAAGTCTTGGAAAGACAGGGATTCAAGATCCATACCTAAACATAGTAAAAGCAATATACAGCAAGTCAGTAGCCAACATCAAATCAAATGGAGAGAAATTTGAAGCAATACCACTAAAATCAGAGACTAGACAAGGCTGCCCACTCTCTCCCTACCTATTCAATAATGTACTTGAAGTCCTAGCCTGAGCAAATAGACAACAAAGGGATGTCAAAGGGATACAAATTGGAAAGGAAGAAGTCAAAATATCACTATTTGCAGATGATATGGTAGTATACTTACATGACTCTAAAAATTCTACCAGCAAACACTTAAATCTGATAAACATCTTCAGCAAAGTAGATGGATATTAAGTTAACTCAAACAAACCAGTGGCCTTACTCTACTCAAAGGGTTAACAGGATAAGAAAGAAATTAGGGAAATAACATCGTTCAAAATAGTAGCAAATAATATAAAATACCTTGGTGTGACTCTAACCAAGCAAGTGAAAGATTTGCATGACAAAATAATGAATTTCTAATAGGATATTACTTCATAAAAGTAGTGTATAATTTAAATGACATAATTACTTTTTTTACAGTCATATATAAGAAAGGAAAACTCCTTACTACAACATCCAATGTGTACTTGTCGGATTGTTTTAGATATTCTAGTTAAACTTGTATTATCAGTGTAAATGTATTATTTTATTGGTTCACAATAATCACAAAATAATTTGACCCTTTTGACTTTGTCTACATATATACTATTATTTTTTTTCTTTCATGGAAGCTTTGCAAATGAACCATTATTTTATTATATTGCAGCTCTCCTAACACTATAGTGCACTAATTATTCATCATTTGGTGGATAACAGGAAGACTTTATAAGGTATAAATTATGACTCAAATGACCAGGAATTCTGATACTATATTAGTCAGGGTTCTCTAGAGTTGTAGAACTTATGGAATGTCTCTATATAGTAAGAGAATTAATTATGACAACTTAACAATCTATAGTCCAACTATCTTAACACTGGGCAGCTGTGAATAGGAAGTCCAAGAATCTAGTGGTTTCCTAGTTCCATGAGGCTAGTTGTTTAAGCTGGCCTTCTATCAATATTGCATACAGGTTCCAACAGATGTGCTGGGACGCATTTGAAGAAGAGTGAATCCTCCTTCTTCCAATGTCTTTATTTAGGCCTTCCACAGATTAAGATGCGCATCACTGTGCATGGATCTGGGATTTGCTTTGTGCCAGGCCAACCTTGAACTCAGAGATCTCCTTCCTCAGTGTCCTGGGACTAAAGGTGTGTATTACCTTTCTGGCCCTAAGATTTTCATGGCCACTACCTCAAGATCTCCATGCCAAGATCCATGTCACAAACTTGTGTCTTCCAGCTTCAAGATCTGAGTCACAGGTGTGCCCTCCAATTCTGAATTGTAGTTCATTCCAGATATAATCAAGTTGACAACTAGGAATAGATAACACAGATACCAACATTATATTTATTAAATATTTTAATACTGTCTTGATGGAATTTCATGAGGCACTTCTGTTCTTAAGGGTGTCATGTACAAACAAACAAGTTTTTGTTTTTATAGAATATCAAAAGAAAGTAGTAAGATGTTGTCTAGATGTGAGAATGTAACAATAGTGTCATGTCGGGTAGGTTTGGCTGGTATCCACAATGAAGACAAAGTAGAGAGAAGAAAATTATATATCTTTTCCTCTTTTAAGTTTAATCTTGATTTTTAAAAAAAATCTTTAGAAAAAAACAAAACTTAGAACAATGTAAAATAACTAAGGTAATAAAATATTAGGTAAGTGACTATCCAACAGAGCCTGCCAAATTAGGAGATTACAGAAGACTTCAATCCCCCATGTAAACTTTAATTATGAATTATGTTTACATTTGAATTTATTAAGTTTGACAGTGACAGTGGTCAATAAAGTATTTAAGGTCTTTGTTTACTCAAATGATGTGATTTGAGTTTGATATTGTAGATACACACACACACACACACACACACACATAGACACAACACACACACACATAGACACACATATACTATTTAAAATTTCAGAATGAAAAAAAAAGGAAGTGAGGAAAAGAAGAAAGGAAATAGGAAATACCACCCTAGTTTCATATCTTCTGTGTGCAGTATGCATATGCAAGTCCTTCTAGGTGTGACTGGCCTGCATTCTTAGAGAGAACAACCCTAGAAATGACCTACACAAACCAGAAAGCTGATTGATTGCTTTATCATAGCCTGTTGCTCTCATTCAAGCAAACATACTGGGATAGATATTATACTCAACAAAATAATGTTGGCGCCCACATTTATTTTGCTAACTTCTCTAGCAAATTTGAACTTGATTAACGATGAAAGCGTCTGTATGACTTGTTTTTCTCTGGAAGATTTGTTAGCTGGAGAAATATGCAGTATCTGAACTTTAAGGGTTGGTTTGGTTGGTTTTGTTTTGTTTTTTTGTTTTTGTTTTGTTTTGTTTTTTGAGCTGTAGATTTCAAACTCATACTCATGTTGTCTTAGTTTTCTGTTGTTGTGATAAAGTACCATGATCATAGGGAACTTATATAAGAAAACATTTAATTTAGGGTTTAATATTCCAGAGGGTTGGTGTCTATGACTATCATAGTAGGGAGCATGGCAACAGGCAGGCAGGTAGGCATGGTTCTGAGTAGTAACTGAGATCTCACAGTTTTATCCATGAACATGGAAGGAGCAACCTCAAAGCTTACCTCCAGTGTCATAGCTCTCCCAAAAAGGCCACACCTACCAGTCCTTCTCAAACAATTCCACCAAGTGGGGACCAAATAGTGAAATCTATGAGCTAGTAGGGACATTTTTCATTTAAACCACCAAAAATGTGTTATTATTTAAAGCCAAGCTATTAAAGTTTTCTATTACAAATTTTAGTTCTATAAGTTAAGAGAGGCCACCGTCAAACTGATCACTCAATTGCAATCATAGACCTGCTTCTTCTTTTAATATCAATATAAATTTCCTCTGTAAGAAATTTTCTGACTAACAGTTATCTTAGTTCTTCTTTTCTATGTGCCAGTGAGAGCTGTTGTTACATTACCTAATGGTTGAAATTCCCAGGAAAGCCATGAGGCAGTGTAAAATTCATAAGAACCCGAACTCATGTTTCATGTTGTTCATGGTGATCCATGGTGATGCAGGGCAGACTCTTTATTAAAACAGCAACTTTGTTGTTATATTGTTTTGCTCTTCTAATTGTGATGTAATAGACCTTATTAATTGCTATTGGAAGCAATATGAGTACCTTTGTTTCTTTCTACAGTCTTGAAGCACTCAAGATTGTGTGTTACAGCTTTCATATTAGAAACCAGACAAGGAGTGAAAGTTTACTTGTTAAACTTTTATAGTGAATTCTACTCCATGACAACCAAGGACCTGATTTCCAAGGTCCAAAATATGAGGGAGTATATGCTTAAATTATAAATAATACCTCAAGTGTGGAGAAAATGGTGTTTTTGAGAATAACTTCCCGGATTATAGCAAAGCACATAAACTATAAATTTTTCTTCTGTGTAATTCACACTCAGCACATTTCAGTCAAGATGTTATATTTACCTTTACCATGAACCCTAACTACAATTTTACTTCATCCCCTCAAATTTTTCTTAATTAAGCTAAATGTTACAGATTAACACAATCTATTTGCTTTAAAGCATATTGTACAGAATCTTTGTTCAGAAATAACCCTGCCACCTGAAAACAGTTACAGAGGGAACTTCCAAAGAATATTTATTTGGGAATAGCTCAGTACTGCAAGCATGTGCTGGCAAGGATTATTCAAGACAGCTTGAAATCATGACTACAAAGATCAATAACAAAGGTAATGTTTGTTCAGGATTCAGCAAATGTATGTGGGGAAGTTGTCTTTGTTTTAGAATTTAGTGTAAGACTGGGGGGTAGCCTCTGTACAAGGTTGTAATTCGATCAGAGACCATTGTTAGTGCCGTCATTCAGTGATAACCCTGTGTCCTAGCATTTCAGTTATTTATTTCTGTTTTTGTTGTTGTTGTTGTTGTTGTTGTTGTTGTTGTTGTTGTTGTTTGGGGGGGTTGCTTCTATTTTTGTTTTGGTTAGGGTTGACATAAGTGGCTCTGTTTTAATTCTGGTAAATTTCATAAGTGTTATTCATATGTTATTAGTGCTGTTTTCAATTTTTTCAGCAAAATGTCTTAATGAGTACCTAATAAAAGTGATCTTATGTAAATAAAAATATCAGGCTCAGTGTAGACCTGCTTGGTTAAAAATGTTGTTAAATACAGAGTATATCTACATATTTCAGAGTTAAGTTCCCAAATATTAAAATGCTATGTTCCTGACTTTGGCAGTTCTGAATGAATGCTGTATTATCCTGATACTTTCTAGCATTTTCTGTGCAATTATTAAAACAGTTATGATGGCTCTAAAAGAATGTAATTGGAAAAGAAAGATGGCCTGTACTGGATGAAATTCTTAATTAATCTTTCACTGTTAAATTGTTCCAAATTAATCAAGTATATTGCCTACACCAAAGGCAACTATGCTTTACATATCTCACTCTTATCTTACCAAGCCATATATTAAAAGTTAATTTCTGATTTAAAAGTATATTTAACTGTAAAACCATCAATTCTCAATAAGTTTATTAACTCTTTCCTCAAAGCATCTTATAATATTTCATGTTAAACAGAGTGCTTTGTGCCTAATATTTTGACAATTTTTTGGCATAGACTTTTAAACATCAAATTAGAATATATATATATACACACATATATATGAATATATATACATATGAACATGTAGAGAGAATGTATAGGATATATAGATATATAGAGATAATATATAGAATATATATATGGATAATCTTCTCTGGAGAATACTATTCATTTACTTACTAGTTGATTACTGTCATTCATTCAATACATATTCATTAAAAAAAAGTGATATTTTAGGTACTGAGAATGAATGTGAAAAATATCACAGTAGCAATGTTCTGCTATGTGAGTAAGCAGTTACCAAGGTGAGCTCTAATCATATATTACATATTCTTGTAACAGTTAAGAAATCCTGGAAGGTGATCATTTCCCAACTGTTTCAAATAGTGAGTTACACTTTCCCCTGGTTCTTGCTGCTTTTACCAACATCATACACCCAAGCAGTGTCATACAGTCTCCCGGACACATTGTCTATGTAGCGCTTCTCAGCTGGAGGATAATCACTTGTCCCTTTGTAGGTTCTGGACATGCATTAGGGTCCCTTGACTTTCTCCTCAATTCCTAGGTTGTGAACCATCAACCTGTTTGATATTTAATTACTGATTAGTACCTAGAGAAAAAAATGTTACAGTTTTGTGGCTTGCTTAATGTTTCTAATACAGTCTTAAGTAGTTGATCTCACACACACACACACACACACACACACACACACACACACACACACACACAGAGTCAACTAACTATTGATTCAGTTTGTTAACTAGAGGTTTTATGACATACATACATATAGTAGATGTTAGCATAAAATGAATATATAATTTGATTGGGGCTTTATTAAGAGGTGATTGCTGTAGTTTGGAACACTTGAAGATAAGGGATGTAATAGATCCTCACATCTAGGAGAGGTTGAGATACTGTGTTTCCTTGAGTGTAGGAGCTGAATAAGACACTTTGGTGATGCAATGCTAGGACCCTCTTGATATTACTACTTGGAGTCATAAAAAGCTTTTTCAACTAGATTAACATGTTAGAAAAAAATAATAGTCCAGGACTTCTTAGAATGAAATAAGGTTATATCTCTCCCTGAAATTTGTCTGTATTCTGGAAAGTACTGTATTTTTAATATTCTTAAGCAGTTCTGAAAAGCCCATGTAATATTACACATCAAGAAGGACTTAAATTACTCAGACAAATAGTATCATGTAGATCAAATGGAAGCCGCTGAAATAAGTGAGGTCGTTCTCTGTAGTTTGTAAGCATTATTGATTTATCAGTTTCAATTAATATGCTGAAATGATAGCTTTGGTTGAATGACTTACAACTTGGCTAAAATCTTTTCCAGATCACTCTGGCAAGACAATCAAGGTGGTTACAACACAGTCAAGTAGATAAGCTGTTTAATGTCATGATGTGACAAACTTGCATAAGTTTTATTTCTTAATCTTAAAGACGACTTGAGGCTTTCTCCTTCTTTCAAATAGAAGTGTGTCTTTGAGATATAATAAATCACATCTCTACGTAACTTATTATTGGTTATTTCTTACTTTTTCTCCTGAACAGAAAGAGAAGCTTTTGAAACATAAAAAAGAACACCACAAACTTGAGCCCTGTGTTTGATTTGATGAATCTCTAGGTCACATATTGCTCACAGTTTTAGATCAAGGAAACCACTATGAGAAGTCAGCAAACAAAAGCATAGAAATTGAAAAGGTAACTCTGTAATCATGCTCATTATAATTCACTTCTTAATTTTTTGACATGTGATGTTATTCAATCAATAAAAATCTTTTTTATCCCTGAAGAAATAGACTTTGCAATAGTTAGTCTTATGTAAAGTCTCCAAAATACTTTTCTTTTACTATAAAGAGAAGAACTAGATCAGTTAAAACGATGCTGGTGCTGACTGTATTTGTTGACTCTCTTTTTGGACAGAGCTGGTTATCTAGCAGCTGTTTCTGTTTAGGATACTATGTTTCCAGGTTTTCAGCCTCTATCTAGCAGAGAGGTGGCCTCTTGGCTACCTGTGTGTGGTGGATTCCTTTTACATGGTGTTAAAAATCGGATTTCACCAGAGAATGAAACAGGGAGGCATGAGCTGGACAGCTTTATCACAGTGAGTGTGCTTCTCTCATGCAGTCAGAGGACTCAAGTAAATGAAGATAATTTATCCTAGACACTGGATTGTTTTCTCTTTTTCACTGGATGCTATTTTGTTCAAAATGCATCTTAGCCTTCTGTTTCAAAACAGAATGGGAGTTTAAAAGATGGATTTTGTTGTTGTTGTTGTTGTTGTTGTTGTTGTTGTTGTTGGAAAAAATGGTAGGCAAAGCTGCTGACCCTACCCTAGGCCTCCTCCACCCCATCTCTAGACATGGTGACATTGACACAGACAGAGATTGTCATACAGAAATTGATAGCTTATTCCTGTCTCTTCATAAATTGACTAAAATTTTTTGAACGAAAAAATATATAGGTGTATAAAATAGCTAGTAACAGGTCGTGTTCTATTTAGCCTTGATTGAAACGTATTGCTCCTTAGTATCTTTTAGCAATGAAAATTATAATATGGAAGAGAGATTAGAATGAAATTATCACGGCTAGGAGGCATTTACTCAGTGGTGGCAGCCACATAAACCTGGGTCCTGAGAATGATGATAATGCGTTAGGTTCTGCATGCCCGATATTATTGCCACACATTATGTATGTTTCATTTATACTATTTCGCACACACCAGCAACGCTGACAGATAGGTAATTACTCTCTGCGCCAATGAGCAGTTATCAGCACCACTGCTGTTTATTGCAGAAATGAAGTGCGCGTGTCAGTCAAGGTCACTTGTGTGTATGTCCTCTTTAATAGTTCCTTCACAGTTGTTGAACTTTGCATACAGCTCTTACTGCAGGGCTCCTAGAGGGCACGTTACTGTATTTCTGCTGTAACCAGACTCATTGGCATTTATCACTTTAATTGATAAACAAACTAACTCATAGAAAGCAGAATCAAAGATGTGAAAAAAAAAACATATTTGGCTAATCAGCTGATCCCAGAAGGCATTTCACAATGAGTGACCTGAAGGAGATGCCTTCAGCCCCAGCTCTGTTAGGGGATCACCTGCCAACAGCTTAAGTAAAAATTTCTTGTGAGATTTCATTTGTGTAACATAAACTTTAGTTTCTACCACTAATGGGTTCAGATACAATTTCATAGCTATGGCTGATTGAGGGTTAAATCCTGGGAGGTGCGGCTTTCGATTCATTTCTTGTGCTGTACACAGTTTATTTTCACTCCTTGTACTTTTGCGATGGACAGAATCCATTTGGCTGGACTTTCAGACAGTCATGTTTATTTTTTAGATATGTGCCACTAGCCCTCCCTTTAGTATAAAAATACTATTAGTCTAATGCTGGCCCTCCTCTTTGTGTTAAAGCACAAGCTTTCTTCCAACATGAACACTACATAGTACATTTTTGAGACTTGAAATAAATTCAGTGTCCTTGTGTTGATCCCGTGCACCCTGTAATTTTATCGGTTACAAAATAAGAGAAGGTTAGTCTTTTTATTTTTGTTTGTTAGCTACAGTGCTTTATTAGAAACTGGAATAACCTTTTTAGGGTATAATAATTTATCCAGTCAAGATAACTGGAGCTATTTCCTTAAGCCTGTGATCAGCTTGAGTTTGCGTGGTGGGAGATTTATACTGCCGTTGCTTATTACCAAAGAAACAGTTAAAAGGGATTTATGGCAGTGCACGTTATGTATGTGTCTGGAATTTTTGTGTGTTTAACTTCTCTCCTTTCCTATCTCTGTTTTCCCCCTCCTCTCTCTTAACGTTATTGTCAAACAGAGAGACTATCTATACCTACAATTAAATGCAAATTTTATTCAGGCATTTAAGCAGAATCACATTCATTCATTAAACCAAATGATTCCTTTCTTTGAAAAAATATATTAGCACATGGCAATGTGACACCCCACTTACAAGGGACTCCAGTTCTCTGTCAGTGCAGAAGTTTACTATTTCATTATTAAAAGATTAAACTATTGCAAAAGGTGCCTGGTGACTGTGAATTCTTTAGTTAATTTGATTATGCCCATAAAAAAGAATTTAATTCCATAACAGAATCTTATGCCTGGCAGAGTAGTTGCAGTGTATTACAGGCCTGATCTTGTCCTGGGAGAGACTGGATTTAGCATTTGGGTGAGGCTGGGAGGAAGAGATGAGCCATTCAGTTCATCAGTGATCTCAGGTTAACACCATGCCACATTTTCAAAACCCTTCTTTTTCTTAGTTCTGAGTTACCAGAATGTTACAAAGAAAGGGTTTTGATCTCATGTAGATAGCATAGCATTAATTACCCTGACACTAATTAAACTGCATCAAACAAATACCACCGTGTTCCTCAGGGGGACAACAGAAGGCAGTTTAAAATAATTACTGGAGCTTCATGCATGTGTGAAGTTTTCATTACTCTTAGGACAGAAGCAAAAGAGATTTGATATCATTAGAATAACCACCTTTTAGTGATTGCAACACCACCACCAAAAACAGCGACTAAAATTTCCTTGGAGCATATTGATGTCTAAATAGGAGTGGCTTCATTTCTTGTGAGTGGTAACTTTTCCTTAAGAATTGGAAGTCTGTGAAGCAGGAACAGGTGTTGCAGTCACATTCTGGTATGATTATGTATTAGCTTATGTTTGTCAGACCATTTCATTAACCACCCACTGCTATCACATATACATATACTTTGTTCTTTCTGAACCATGAAATGAACTGTGTATATCTTGCCTAATGCTGGCTATCAATGTAAATGAGGAAAGGGGGGCTTCTCACCAATCGCTGGTGGCCATGAGACCCACACCTCTGTGCACTTGCAGGTAATAAACGTCTTTTTATAAGTAGGAAAGAAAATGCATCCAGCTCTCCTTCCAGGAAGGCTTAGTGATCCTGCTCTAATTTCATAGTCCTAGATGGCACTTCCTGCAGACTGTGCATACACTGCAGCAGGACCATTGTCAAACATGGTTTTTCTCTCTAAGCCAGATGTGGTTGTCTTTAAAATACCTTTAACCTTCTAGAGGTAAGCAACCTGTCCTGGTCACAGAACATTTTGAGCCAGCTGGCTTCTGTGAGAGTGTAGCTGAAAGGGCTGATGTCGAAATTGCTCAACCCTGGCTAAAGGAAAGGCCAATGGGATATTGCAAAGAGACACTGTCACTTTATCACCATCAGTTGTAGTGATTGCAGAAACTGTCTAGTGTGCATGCATGTGCACATGCGTGTGTGTGTGTGTGTGTGTGTGTGTGTGTGTGTGTGTGCCTGGTAGACATTCTTTTGATGTCTATTTTCTGTTTAGAAGCTGAGTGAAACCCCAGTATTGTCCTCACTGGTCACGAGTCCTGTTTATCTATTGACAGATAAGCAGCAGGAGACAGTTTACCTGACTTCTAGCACCAGGTGCCAGCCTTCCTCTCTCAAAGGTGTTAGAAATTAAAACAGGAAAGCAGTCACTTCCAGATTCCCGATTCTGTGGAATGGCTTTGAATGCCCTTTGTGGAGGGTCTCTGAGAGTGCAGTACTATGCTTTGTAAGCTGTTTATCTTTTTTTTTTTTTTTTTACTTCCTTCTGAAAGCAATAATGTAAGAAAAGTATGCATCGTAAGGGTTTTCCATTTGTTTTTAAAATGTAAATAATAGCAAATATTTTAGGAAACTAATGCTGAATTGATATTTTAAATTGCTAACTAAATGGAGGGAAAATCAGAGTGTCATGTAATAGAATAAGAAATAATGAATCCAGTTGTAGGATTTGATGTGTGAAAAAAACAACAACAACAACAACAAAATCTTTTGTTCTGTGATAGCCAGATGGTTTGTCCTATTTTGGGCAGATAGTATCTTCATAATTCCTGAACGTCAGTGGTTTTAACTGGCAGACAGTAATGACTATTAGAATTTTCCTTCTTTCTAGATTATATAAAGTATATTTTTGAACATTTGGATGATCATACTGTAGAACAAGAAAAATTTTTTCATTACACTTAGCTCATACTCAAAAAAGTGTTTATATAATTTTTTAAAAACCTCTAAAAATGAACAGTTCTTTTGACATGATGTTGACAGAAGTCACTTTGATCTAGTTTAGAGTCATGAATTTTCTATCTGTTCCATTTTTCCTGGGGCTCCATCAACTCAGACATCCTGATCTGTCATTTTGAAACTCTCTGTGAAAGCCTTGACAGATAGAGGTTTTGACAGGTGCTGGACTCTGGCAGCACTTCACAATAAGCCATGTATATTTCTCCAGGTGAAGTGACAAAATGTCTCAAAGTGTCAAAGGAGCTGAGCAGGCTTTGGTCACATCTAATATTCTAAAGCAAGCCTCTGTTTATGTTCCGTGTTTCAGTATTGTGGACTGGCTAAGATTGAAAATTCTGTCAGAACTTGATATGAGAGAGCCTTTGCCTAGTTTATGAGTGGCCATGACACTGAGAACACCAGAGCTGATAGAAAAGCCCTTTAAATTTTTATCCAATGACTGACGGCAATTATCATGCAGTGCAATAGGAGTCCCTAAAACTATAACACACCATTCTGCATATTCTATTTGAGAAATTCTGCTTGATAAAAAACCACTTTCTCACGTTCTCTTTTGGGACTTTGGCTGGGAGTCCCAATAAGAGAAACTTTGTTGGTTGTAATTCTACCTGGTTATAAGCCCTTATCCTTCAGACCTCACATTGCTTTGTCCCCCTTTGTGGGCCCAATCGAGGGCCAAGGAACACATATAACCATTGTCTACATCTGGAATTTGTTGTTCTTTTCACAAAATTATTTGAAGTCTGCATTCACTCAAGAAACAGCTGTTGAAAGTTGAGTGGGATGTAAAACGGCACAGCCTGGAGATGTCCGTGTTCACTGAGTCAACTCCCTTCTGATGTGATCCCTGTTGGCAGGGTTGGCCAGTGAATTCAGCTTCTTTGACAGCTATCAGCACCACTGACTAGTGGTTTGGGGTTTCTTAGCAAGAGAAAGAACAGGCAAGAATTCCATTAGTTCAGGGTTTTTCCCCTGCTGCTGGAGCAAAGCTTCTGCCAACAGCCATGGAAATCAACACCATGCTCCTGTGCTCTTCTGACCCAGATCACCCCAACATCTGGCCCCACGATTTGCTACTTTCAGGCTCCTTGATGGACAGTGTTTGCTGGGAATACTTTCTCTAACTCTTTTTGATTTGTATGACAATAAAAAAAGAAGCTTCTTTTGCCCTATGTTTTAGATTTTTTTAAAAATATATATACACAATTTCAGAAGAATATTGAAACTGGTAGGATCCCTTCCTTCCCCCATTTTCATCATTTAAATAGAACATTCGGCATTATATTTGGCACACACACACACACACACACACACACACACACACACACACGGATTCCATGTATGCAGAAGCATCTAGCCCAGAAAGCCCAGGCTGTCTTTCTTAGCCAAACTTTAAAGAGGTAAGGAGAAACACGAACTGTTCTTGGGAATTTGCTGGCTTGATGTTCACTCCAGGGTCCAGGTTGCTGTTACCTCTTTTGCCGACATGCAAATCAAAGGCGAAAATGCCATGCACCTTCTTCATCCAGCTTGGAAAATACAGAGCAGTTTGGGAATGTTGCGTAATTTCAGGACATGTGTTGGAAAATATCATAAACCACCTTCACTCAGTTGGGATGCTGGAAGGCAGCAAGAGTCAGACAGCCTATCTTCATGAGATGGCAAAGTATCCCTGGATATTGTTAGCTCAGATCCCCCGTATTTCTTTTGCCCTTTATCCTTCATGGAGGAGTTCAGATTCAACAACTAGGAACACTTCTTCTGCTCCTGGTACCATCCTACAGAATGGGTAGAAATGGACAAGGGCCCATTCTCAGAGTTCGCCATCGGAATTGATAAGGAAGGAAATAAAAAGCTTTTAGGTTATAAAACCTTAATTTTCTGAGCGTGTTTGGTATTCTGTAGGTGTTGTCAGTGGATTCCAGTGCTTATGTGAGCTTAACTTCAGTAACTCATAGGTATGATTGTAACAGCATTTTCACTTTACTTCAGACCAGATGCCAAATCTTTCAGGGAAGATGTTAGATCATCGCATTCTCTAGTACCTACCCAGAACCTGCCATGCAGTGCCTGTTCCTACAGGGAAGCTGTGCTTGTCTTCTGTATAAACTAGTCTAAAAAACAATTGGCTATTTCCTTTTATTTTCTTTTCCCTCAGAGAAACTAAAGCTGTAGATGAAATATCCTTTTTCCCCCCAGTGTAATATAACTGCGAGTAACTAAAACAAAGATTTATTTTATAGCATTTGCTACAAATTTCAAAGCACATTTTACTAATTTGGTTCATTTTCTCTTTACTCAACCTCATACGTGATACATGTACAATAAACAAGGAATCGCTGACCTCTTAAATCCACAGTAACTGGGAGAGCCTTAGGACCAGATATCCACTAGTATTTAGATAATTTCTAATTTTAACTTCCACTTTCATGCTGTAAAATAATTCTCTAGGAGATGGGTCAATCAGCCCAGAAATGCTTCTCTGGGTGTTCTGAACAATAAACAGAATGCTAAAGTATATAAATCTCAAAAGAATGAGAAGCTTTACATTTGGGATTTAGACAGTCCCAGATCATGCTTCATCTCGAACAAACAGGAGGAAGGTGACAAAGGTGGAGCCTCTCCCGTGAGCAGATAAGGAGGTTGTAGCTTAGGGTACCGGCTTCTCGTGGTCTTTTTCTTCGACTCTCTGACTTGGAGCTAGTCATTTGAGTTCTGTGTTTCTCAGGCTTTCGTTGTTCAGTTGAAAAGGGATTGAAAATTAGACGGTAAAAATAATCATTCATATACATTTGCCACTTTTTCTTTGCAGTTTAAAATTTTCACATAATATCACTTTCTACCAGGTTAAATACTTACTATGTTAAATAAAGCGTTCCTCGCAATCATTAGATTGTAGCCCCTGTCGGAGAGTCACATGACTTGCTCAGGAAAGCATCAGTTTGTGCAAACAGCCACTAGTCATGCCTCTATTGATGAAATCGATAGTGGATCTTTTTCTGAATATGTTCCTTTTTTTTTATTATTACTATGTCATACTCAGACTATTAGGATTATAACTTTCATTTACTGAACACATTTTTTAAGGTTAAAAATGCAATCTAAATTTTGCATTTTAATATTTATAATTATCTTATTTACAGTACTTTAAAAATATGTACTCAAAAAAATTTTTTTTTCCTTTAGAAAATATTCTAGTTAGAAAAAGAAAAAAAAAAAAAATCACTCTTTTGGTTGACGGAGAGTTCACATTTATTTCTTCAACCACTAGAGGGAGTCTGCATTGTCATGAAAGCTCAAAACCCGAGGGAAAAGGACTTTGGCCATTTGAGAGTATCGGTAACACATTCATTGTCTGTCCACGACATCATGTGACAGGCAGACAGGGTGCCAAGGTAATGATGCTTAATTGTATTAGGCACATTATTATTTTTTTTTTTAAGATTTAACGACATGTTTTGTTGTTCTCTTCAAATATGTACAACTTTCAAAGGATGATACAAACTTAAAAACACTACCTTAAAATCAGGACTTCACAGAGAGAGGCAAAACTAGGGAAATTAGTGCTACCTGATCACTCAGTTTTAGATCTGGTGTGTCATCTGGAAGCTGAAACCTCCCTGCACCCCTCGGAGCAGGCAGCAGCTGTGCCTCCTGCATCCTGACCTGCAGTGGCATCATCCTCAACCCTAAGGGACTTCCGGGGTGAGAGGGTAATCATGTCTCATGTCTGGTCAGTCCTCGGACTCTCTTCTGAGACTGTCGAACAAGTGGCTTTGTGTGTGTATGGTCACGGAGCCCGTTTATAAATGAGGAGCCGGACTGAAAACACCTGTTCGGTTCACCTCAGCATTGAGGAAGCAGGGAGGGTAGGGCAGCCATTCCTACCTCGAGGTGTTTAGATTTTGACATTCGTGATTGCCTGGAGTGACTTACCTTACTCATCATTACATTAGATTTCATTCACATCTGGATTGTTTCGTATTGACCTTGATCTTGGAAATCATCAGCCAGAGCTCCACGGAACAATGAGGGATCAAAAACTCACATTAGCAAATATAGAAACATATACATTTAACTTTTATGTTTGCATTTAGATGCTGGTTTCTTTGAAATTCTAGAAGGCTATTCCATTATTCCCAAATAAAACTTCATTCAGCAGGTCTGGTGGTATAGTCTAGTACAGTGCTTCCCAATTTGCCTGGGGTAACTAATCGGTTCTCTTATTTCTTTTCCAATTTATTGGAGATCAAAATTTTCTTAAATTACAGTAAAACCAAATGAATAGAAAAGTGAAATAAAACACACTTGAAATACTATCTAATGTTATTATATTATCCAACATAAAACTATTCTTGAATTGCTGTGAGAGCTTTTATGCACATCCTCGTTCATCCCGAGTCTCACTGTGGAGCAGCACAAGCTGCATAGTTGTGATTCTGACCTGACATGGTCTGGCAGCAGGCTTGTGTTTCACTACAATGACACTGAGGTGATGCAGGGTAAATATCGATGATCTGAAAATCCAATGTTTTGAGTATTCCTAAATCTCAGACTTCTCACATGTTTAAAACTCCACAGGGACAGACAGCCACACCTGATCTCATGTTTCTGATGGCATCAATTCACTTTCACTTTTGGATTCTGCCTATAAAGTACACGTGAAACTTGAGGGAATCTCGTTCTTAGATGAATATTGTAATACCTGAAAGAAATCCCAAACATTTCTGCCCCATACGTTTTGGATAAAGGACCAGTAACTCATTTTACTTTGCAAAATAACAAAACTTTACTAGAACCCCCTCCATAGAGTTTGTGCCAGAGTCTTTTTGTTGCGAGAAATATTTAAAACACCAGGCATCATTTCGTGCTATACCCAGCTACTCTTTGCTCCAGCAGGCTAGCCCCATTTAGCGACTGACTGACTGATGGCAGTTCTCTTGCTCTGTGGATTCTGTTCTCATTCCCAGCCATCCACCCACTGTAGTTAGTGGTCCCAAGTCCCAGTTACCCAGTAAATCAAAACTCTAGAGGCTTGGAATTTAGAAGTCAGATTTATATATCAATAAATTCTCAATTTACAAGATGCCCACACAATAATTTCAAAGCCAACTGATAATAATACAAGCTGCCCACGTAGATTAGACAAGTTATCCCAGTTATTCTATCCTTTATGACATTCATAGCTACCTGTGGCTGTTTAAAAGCCACTTGGAATCTGGATCGTCTTCCTCCTGCTCCATCTTCCCTCCTCCTTTCCTCCTGTCTCTGATTCTGAAACTCTTACCTCCGCCTCCCTTTTCCCTGTCCAATCACACGCTTCTTGTTGTATTAATATTTAAATTAATTGGACAGAGAAAATTATGCTACATCTATTTAATAAAAATAAAGTTTCAAATGCTTGACTCTGAGAATATAATTGAGGGTTTTTGTTTCCTTTGGTGATATTTTATCCACATTATACTATAAAATGCTTTACTTTATTTTTTAAATGAGTTTGGGGTAAACATGAAGGAGACTTTTCATACTCATGAGATATTAAATGGGAAAGAATCCAGACAGCGTAGTAAGATAACATACTGAACATGGTGCTTTGCTTTACTTTCTTTTCAATTGCTCCTTTGAAATTGAGGGATGGTGGTTTGGTCTTCCAGCACGCAGATAAGATCTATCTACAGTGGTCTGTGTGCGAGTCAGGAGGCCAAATGGTAATGCTTCTCCACTTACTGACACATGCTGAAGGGACTCCTTGTAGACCTCAGTTTGCTTCCATTAGGAACATATCGATCTCTCTGCCTTCATCAAAGGCTTGGTCACTGGTTACATGACACTAGTGAGTAGACCTTAGAGCCCACAGGCATGTGACACTCTCACAGAAATTTGGATATGTGCATGGCTCGTCAAGTGACAATGATTTTTCTTGAATTCTCTTGAAGTATATATTCTAAGTTAATTGATAATCGATTACATATATATTTTTATGGTCCTTTATCCTTCATCTCCATTCCATTTCTAGTTTTAATTTCATGATTATTTTCATTCTTGCTTTGAAAGATAGATGACACAACAGAATAAAAAAATCTTAAGACGAAAGGATATTTTAAATGTCATTATCTAAAGATAGTGCCACTTTCCTAGTGATATTTTTCAGAACTGTGGGGCTCAGCTTGCAATTGAAGCATTACAGGAATCCGGCCCCTGGGTATTGAGTGTCCCACTCCACTCTTCATCCTAGATATCACACACATGTATGTAGGTATGCCTATACTCACATGACCACAAACATGCACATGTAAGTATATGCTTGAGTGCACAAACACATGACTGCATGTGTATATACATATGCATACATGTATGTGACTGTACATGTTCATGCGCATGCATGTGTACGAAAATGCATGCAAGTCCCCCAAATATCTGGCACTTGATTGGTCACAGCCATGCCTTCAGTTCTGCATGACAGTGCTCATCATCCTGGCTTCACCCCAGAAATGAGCATAATGGAGCTTTCACTGTAAAACAGATTGCAAATGAGTTCACAAGGCCATTGTCCTGAGAGCAAAGGAGCAGGAGGTGTCTGTGTGGTGGGGCTTGGCAGCACTGTATCTTCCCCAGTCTCTTCTGTCCCCGAGGAGACAGATTTGAACAGTTTGACTTCAAAAATGAAACTCTGGAAATTGAAATAGAAGAATGCCGCTCTCCCTGGAAAAATAGGGATCTTTTATTTTAACCCATAAAGAGTAATGTGTAGCTTGAGAACTTTTGGAACAGCAGGAGGTCTTATCCATTTACCCATATGTACATTCAACCATCTATTGAGTTCTGACTGTGTTTTACAGTGCTTGGTAATGCATATATGTAGGCAAAACAAACAAACAAACAAGAATGACAACAAAAACCCAAAATACAAGTCTTTCATGAAAACTGTAGATGAAAATTCAAGATATAGAAATGGTATCAAACATTTTCTCTTCCTTTGTGTTTAAGTCTACATCTAGTAAGATAAAGTCAGGAATCCAGGGAGAATCTCACCTTGAATTCATCTTTATCTTTACACAATTAGAGCCATGAACCTCTCTGCTCACTGTGATCTGACTCCTCCACTTAGACCTTTTCAGACATCTCTTTGGTCATTTTCTACTGGTTTTTGTGACGAGTGGTCTAGTGCTGCTGAGGGAAATGTCTAACAGAATGAAATGTGACTCAGGCTTCATTTCCATGCCTCACAGTCTGCCAGCCAACTTGCTGCAGCCTCAGCGACTGAGTTAAACTTGTAAGTGGCCATCAACCATTCACAAAAGAATGGGAAGGGTACACCTATAATCTCACAGGAGAGATAGGCAAATGATGCCCACTTAATCATTTCCAGTAGAGGGTGAACTATTACAGAGTTGAAAGCTTTCATATATTTGCCATGAAAGTGTAGAGAGAACGTGGAGGTCACATTGGTCTTCCAGAGGCTGCTTCATGAGAGGGGCTCAGAAGCCATGTAAAGTGCACAGTCTTCCAGCTCTCTGAGGCAGACCTATACTGTCAAAGTATGGTGTAATAATCCCTGTAAATTATTTCCTTGTGCTTTGCCTACAAGGGACCTTCATTAATACTAACGTACTATAATCTTTTGAGATTGGGTTTGGATGACTGTACTCCATGCTTTCCAAAAATTAAGCTGAGTGGTAGACCTCTGGGTGTTCTCTGTACCTCCATACGGGAGGGAACGGGAAGGGTACGGGTCCCGTTCCAGGGTACGGGAAGTCTTGAGTACCCTGACCCAAGAACCGTAGAATGTAAGCTGTCTTAGTTATGGTTTTACTGCGGTGAACCGACACCATGACCAAGGCAACACTTACAAGGACAATATTTAATTGGGGCTGGCTTACAGGTTCAGAGATTCAGTCTGTTATCATCAAGGTAACCTATCAGTGTCCAGGCAGACAGGGTGCAGGAGGAGATGAGAATTCTACATTTTCATCCGAAGGCTGCTAGGAGACTGGCTTCCAGGCGGCAAGGATGAAGGTCTAAATCTCACACCAAAAGTGTCCCACCTACTCCAACAAGGGCACACCTCCTCATAGTGCCACTCCCTAGGCCAAGCAGCGTGTGCAAACCATCACACAAGCCTTGCTTAGATTAGATTCTCCCCACCCTGCCTCTTTGTGAGGTTAAACAGGAGAGAAGAGGTTAAACTACCCAACCTCAACACTGACGATCAATCCCATGACTCAGCAGTACAGGAGGCAGGCTTACCTCGTTTGCTCCAGGTGGAGTAGAAGACAATAGAGAGCCTGAATAACCCTACTGTCATTGGGGTTGCCTCAGTCGGCCATACTGCAGCTGCAGCTCCCACTGCCTCCTGGCCACCCTTGTGTAAGGTGGATGTGTGTGCACAGTCGCTTCTTTTCCTGGTAGCCCCACTTTTAACTGTGGCCAAAGGACCTCTTTTCCTTCTCTTCTCTTTCAGGCCATTTGACGAGTTATGTCATTTGTGGTTGAATTTATGTAGAGAAGTGAAAAATCTTAGGTATTTTGGTCAAGTAGACAGATTTGACAATTTTTTTTTAATTATTATTACTTAAGGTTAGTTAAAACTCTAGCAGCTATGGATGCTGTCTCTGTGTTACAATAATACCGAACAGCTTTCCTGCCACTGCTGGGCTGCCGCTGCAGCCAGAGGACGGCTTTTCCTTCTTGGGCCTCACTGCACCCAGAATGGATCCAGGATAGGTATGTGCATGGGAGAAGAGGCAGTTAGTCCCCTGACATGTATATGTTACTTTATACATGGGAATTTCATTCTATTTTTCATTGCAGGGCCTACCACTAATGGTTATGTGTGGTAGGAAAAACTGTCTGGGCAGAAAAGGAATGTCTGTAAATGTCTGTGTCCACACCCATAGCTACAGCTACAGACACATCTGATAGCTGAGAAGCAGGGAGCT
>JADRCD010219014.1:46898-56961 GCA_019843815.1 Montemys delectorum
ATGTATTGGTATCAAATAATTGTTTTTAATTTGTTTCTTTATTGCTGGGGTTCATACTCAGGACTTTGTACATACCAAACAAGCGTTCTGCTACTGAGACCCAGCCCCAGGCTTGGACTCTTTGAGGCAGGTTCTCTTCTGTGTTCCAGGATACACATTATTCTTGCCCCCACCTCTCAAGGGGCTGGGAAGAGAGACAAGAATCACAATGTCAGCTGCTGGCTGGCTAATTCTGCAGAGTGTCAAGCACTCAGAACTTCTTTAAAGATTTGAAAAATTCAAGATGTGATTCTTGTTTTATGTAAGCATATATTTTTACAGGAAAGAACACTGCTGTATTCTACTTAAAGCTTTTTCCAAGGAGCAGGATTGTCATTTGGGACTTAGAGTCCTACACAGCAATTGCTCAGCTGGTCTCTTAGGTAGTTAGTAATCATAAATCCACAGAAATAGTAGCTAATTCAATATGAACTGATCCAACTCCAAAGCAACATGAAAGCAAAAGATCACTGTGACATTTGGGATTGGGGTGAGACTTTCAATAAGCACTTGCATAGAACATTGTAAATAGAGCTTTCTTTTGACTTTTAAAATAAGTTAGCTCAGTGGGAATGTTATAGGAGCTGGAGAGGTAGCTCAGGCTGCTCTTCCAGACTACCTGTGTTCAGTTCCCAGCACCCACATAGCAGCTCACAACAACTTCAGTTTCAGGGATCTGGCACCCTCCTCTGTCCGCTGTAGGCCAGGCACACTATTTAACATATAACATATAATACATATATATATATGAATATATATATGACATATATATAACATATAATATTTAACATATGTACAGGCAAAGAGTCATATAAAGAAAAAAATAGATATTTTTGCAATCAAGGATGTTTTGTACTTGGTAACAACATTTTTGAAATACAAAAGATTACAGCTATTATTTTATAAAACTAGAATTAAGAGATAATGCACATATCTTGAGCTTAATGGCAAGTGCCTCAGAGCTTTTTTTTTTTTTTTTTTCAAGTGAACAATAATTACCACTGGCGCTGAGACCAGAATCCCAGGACCTGGCTGGTAGCTGAAGTGGGCTCTTCAGAGCCACAAGGGGGTGCACGGAAGTGAGCCTCTCCCAGGGGTTTCTGCTATCAGTGTATCTTCAAGGGCTAGTGTCAAACATGGCTCCTAGTTTCCTTTCAAGAAGGCTTTATTGCTAATTAAGAAAATACAAGAGCAAGAAGAAAAGAAGAGAAGAGGGAAGAGAGAGCTTGAGATGGAATCCCTTCCAAAGATAGCCTCAATGCTTTATCTAGTAACTGTAGCCCCTACAGTCACATAGAAAGATGACTATGAGTAGAGTAGAGACAATGGTCCAGCCTGCACATTGGGTTTCACGTGTAGCTGTTTGATGATGACATTACCAAGTGCATGCTGAGTCAGGAAGTGGATTTTATGCTGGCTACCAGGGCTTAAGGCAGAGGAGATCATGGCTGAGCATCCTCTCAGTTTCCAGTGTCTTTATACTGGTTGTGAAAGAGATTGAGAGGAATCTGCAAGCCTAGGACCTGGACTAGGAGGAAACAGGACTTGAAAGATGCTAAGGGAAGGTGGACTAGCACTCTGTCTCCCATCCGAAACGGCTGGCCTTCGTCAGCCACTGCCTCAGACCAGAAAGAATCTTGCTAATAACATTGAGTGATGGGTAGACTCTGAGGGATATTAGAGCTAGAGTCAGGCTTCCATACTTCTGTTTTCTTTCACAGTGTTGAAAGCAGATGGAGCTCTTTCCTAGCTATGTAGAGTGGTGTTGACAAATACTCAGAAGTTTTCAGTTGTCCGCATGGTTTGTTCAGAGGAAAAGTTAAGTTTTGAGTGTGTCTGTTAAGTATCATGTGCTTTGAAGTGCTATCATATCTTTTGTTCTGTTTGCAAGATTTTAAAGTAAAAATATCAAGTGTAAACTTCAATCTTTCAATTGTATATACAATGCATTACAAGGCTGTTTAATAGTCACCCCTGTGTAATTAAGGGACATTTTCCTCAATACAGAAAGAACTAACAATCATGTCTTCTGTCCCTTGGAGAGTCACTACTAGTCTACTTCCTGCTTCTATGAATTTGCCTGTTGTGGACATAATATAAAAACGGAGCCACAAGTTACACATCCTCAGGAGCCTGCCTTTCTTCATTTACTCTAACAGTTTTCAAGGTCTGCACTTGTATAGTTCACATCAGTGGTTCATTTCTTTTTAATGGCAGAATCCTCATGTATTCACATACTTGAGGTGTTTTGCATATCTTGTTTCTAATTTTAGCCACTTTGAATGATGCTGATATGAATTCTATGTATAACTTTTTCTATGGATATCAGTTTCCTTTTTCATTTGGTTAAATAACTAGAAGTAGAATCACCAAGTTATTTGGTAATTCCCTGTTGAGATTTTTAATCCCTGTTGAGATTCTTAAAAATCTGCCAGAATATTTTTCATAGTGGCTGCCTATTTTGCATTTCTACCAGCAGGGTAAATAGGCAACTGCTTCCCCATATCCTTGTCAATGCTTGTCAATGTCTACTAAGACTAGCGGCATTTTGCTGGTGTTTTGCTCTGCCTTGTCTTACAATGAAAGATAATAAGCACCCTTTCGGGTACTTGCTGGTCATTTCTACAATTTATACAAAAATGTTGTTTGTTATTATGCATCTCTGGATTATTTAAGAGACAAAAATTAAACAGTAAATAGCTATGCATGGTGTTATATAACTGTTATTCCAACACTCAGGAGGCTGAGGCAGGAGGTTTGGGAATTTGAAATCAGCTTCGGTTATTTAGGAAAGGCACAGATAAAATAAAAAATAAGGCTGTCTCTTATCCTCAATCCACCATGTGCTATGCTCTTTCATCACCTGATGGCAATCACTTATCAAGGGGGCATTTCTAGCAACTTTTGAATGAGATCATCTCTGAACCCTGAAAACCTAATTGTGAGATATATATATATATATATATATATATATATATATATATATTATTTATTATGTGTTTATTATATGAACAAATATAGCTTATTAGGATTCTTGCTGCTTAGAGAGCCTGTTAACTTAATTGTTAAAATAACAGAAATGATAACAAGCCAAGTGGGTATTGTTAGCATTCCTGGGTTGCAGATGGAGAAACTGAGGCAACAAGAGACTAAGGGTTTTGCTCAGTGTCACACGGTTATTAATGAAGCTTGGTTCTAGATGCTTCCCTTTAAGGACCTGCACTATGCCTCCTATACCATGTACCTCACTCAGACGTGATTCTGAGGATAAGGAATTCCTACTGTCAGTAATTCACCTGTCCCACCCATCATTCTACACTCTGGGAAAAAAACATAGCACCTTCCCTCATGTGGTCCCTATTCTAGTACACAGGCACACCATACCCATAAGTAGAGAGAACCATTACTGAGGTAAAAGGAAAAGAAGAGGGAATATGGATGGTTGGAGTGTGCATATTCCCACAGGAAGTCAAGGAAAGCTTTTCCGAGTATCAGTGACAAGAATGAAGTGAAGCCCAGTGTCTAGAAGAATAGGATTCCAGACCCCAGGACCTGCATGCACATGCACAGATACCGTAAAGAGAGTTTAACCAATAGGCATTAAGAACCCACAGAAAGATGTAAGCATACATCATTCATCATTTGATGAGGAGGATCATCTTCTCTTGGGAGAACGACATGATGATCATCACATATTGAGAAACGTGCTACTAGCGATTGCATCATTGTCTCAGCTTCGTGGAGTGTATTTACATAACCATGAGGGCTATTTCCTTACTACAAGAGACAGTCCCAGGAGCCTACTGAAATTTGTAAAACAGTGTTGGCTGAAATGTAGCTACCATAGCTCATGCCAATATCATGTCTTAGATTCCTTATTTGTCCACTTATAGGGGAGGTGCTGACCCTAGTGAGATCAAAGACAGAAAGAGCCATTAGTAGGTAATGCATCCAAGCACCATCAGGGCTTGCTGCCAAGAGCCCTGTGGGATATGAGAAGGGAGGATGACTTTAAAAAGCAACTTACCATTCACGAAACTCAACAGTTAAATGTTGCTTCAAAATTTAATTTCAATCTAAAAATCTGGGAAAGAGTAAAAGCATGCAAGAAGATCATCTGTGCCTTCTCAGTGTGATATATGCATTTCATGCGAATACTGCTACAGTCTTACCACCTGTTGTAGTTGTCAAAGGGCTCCTGTAGTGGTGTCTTGTGAATTTGGAGGCACTGTAGACATTTATTCACTACATGCATAAGCAAAGCCTGGTACTTTGTGTCAAAAAAGGTCTGATTCTGTATGTTTATTCAAAACGAGGCAGAAATCTCAAAGAAAGGGGTAAGGCGGCAGCGGTCATCATGCTGCTCTCTCAAGATAAGACTGGAGACAATGAATCTCATGGATGAAAAAGCAGAACTGGCCCTGTTGGGAATGTAAGGGTTGGTTGGGGAGGAAGCCTGGTGGTTAGGTGGGCTGAGAGAGCAGGGGCAGCACTGGAGGGACTGAAGTGTGCTCAGAGGAAAGTGAGAGGACTAGATTGTGAAGCTCTGGTGTAGGATGCCCGAGACACCTCTTAGAAGTGGTCAGAGCAGCGGGTCACAGAAGGGCTTGGAGAGGACAGTTAGTCTTCCTAGTGGAGACATTTTAATGGGAAAAGTGAAGGAAAAGAGCTGGTTTTCCTTACTAAGGAAAAGTTACACAACTTACTAACAACAACAACAACAACAACAAAATTAAAAATTAGAAAGCATGCTAAATATTGGAAAACATGGCAATTTCTAATTTTAAAATATACATGTTGTAGCACAGGTCTCTAATCTTTGTCAGGGGTAAGCAGATACAAGAGGAACAAGAGATCAAGTCTATTTAGACCATATCTCAAAAAAAAAAAAAAATAGAAAAAAAAATCAACCAACCAAAACCTAAGATGAGCCATCTGTGTGGATTCACTGAGGTGGGCTCTTTCTTCTAAAGGATTATGTTTCTCTCAAAGCAGCAAACCCTTCTTGTGAATCAAGAAAATGTTTTTCAAGTTTTTCTCCACTTGCCCATGCAGTGAAAACCCAAGGGAAGGATTCCTGCAAAGCTTTGATGTTCACAGGGCCTCAAGAACTACTCAAACTGAAAAGGTACTTGTTAACTGTTCAAACACACTTCTGTGGGTGCACATCACCTTCTTACACAGGCCTGCTCTAGTGTGCCTAATCTGTCGGAGCTGGCCAGTCAAGAATTGAAGATGATCTGCTAAAGAGGCGGTTCAGCAGGTAAGAGTGATTGCTATGCAAGCATGAGAATCCGAATCTGAATCCACAGCACTTTCAGAAATGCTGGATATGGCCTGGTGCCTATAATTCCTGCACAGTAGGGAGTCAGAGATAAGAGGATCATTCTCTGGTCTGTCTATGTACAGTCATACTCACACATACACACATGTGTGCATCTCTCTCTCTGTCTCTCTCTGTGTCTCTGTCTCTCTCTCTCAGTCTCTCTCTGTGTCTCTTACACACACACACACACACACACACACACACAAATTAATGATGGAAATCCACCTCTGCAAGTAAGAGGACTGAGTAGAGACTGAGATCGACTCTTTATGTCTCACGCTGACTGTTAGATGAATTTATGTATGAACAAACGAATGAATACGTGGATATGGAAAAGAGTATAATTATGAAACTAGTGTGTTTTATATCAATGAATCATAAAATGTAGCTAGCCTGCCCCTTAGAAACTAAGAATACACAAGGACTGTCATGTCTATGAAGCCATTGTGTGAGAGCTCAGTTCCCAGGGAATAAGACAGCCTATGCAGTCTCCATCATAGTAGGATAGGGTTTTCTGCAACATCAGCTGCCTGTGCCCAAACATGTGCTTCCATATGTAACCTCTACCTGAAATGGGAGCTTTCCTCTAGTTTCCTCTGCTTAGAATGGGTATCTCCAGGCACAGCTTCATGACCAAACCACAACAATAGCTTTACTCTTTCAAAGTATGCTATCAAAAAGTCTCAGCTTGGCTTAGCACGGTCCCTCTGCTATCACAGAGCATGGACTGGCTAGAGATAAGACTAATTGTGTTGTATATGTTTTGGGAGGCTATTTGACCGAGGCTTGAAATATGGGTCCTATTTGAGGAAGGCTCATGAAGTCCAAGAAACTCACGAGAAACATGTAGGACTTGAGACAGAGATTGTGTAAGAAGTAATTGTAGGAGAAGGGCCATTTGTCAGTGATCCCTGCAATTTGTGTAGGCATGAAAAGGATGCAGCTTTTACTCCATGATGGGCAGGGCTTGGCAGTGGTGCAATCACCATGCTGCTGTAAGAAACCCCAATCATCTACTCATCTGCCTGCTGAGGTGGACATGGATTGACTCATTCTTTTGGTGTACTTTTGTCCTATCAGGGGGGACTTAGAAAAACTCTCCAGGAAAAGTACCAAAAAACAGATGTCATCTCTCAGGAGGATGAGAAAAATAGTATTCCTATGATATCTCTGAGTATACATGACATCCTGATAGATGAGGAAGCATCCTACTGGCAACGAATCAGTTCGTTTTGTTGTCAAAGAAGGGAGGTTTTGACCTGTACAGGTGATTCCTTTTGTTTTCATGACTTTCTGGGTTAAAGAGCTGGAGACGTGGTTCCATGGGATAGTACTAGCTTCACATGCACAAGGCCATGTTTGGTGTCCTCTACGGCAAGGAGGAAGAGGTTTCAGTGCTACATTGTGGCCATAAGAACTTCATACGCCCCTCTAAGTGGAACTTTCCCAATGGCTGAGGGCCTCAGTAGACTCAACCTTAAAATATATAAACAGTAGGCATGTGAAAGGTAATGCACAGGTTACTCAAACTTTGCTTTTTAGCAAGTAGGAATTTGAGCGGAGCCCTCAGGCTACAAGTGTGGTAAGATTCACCTATAGTCCCTGATAGTGAAGAAGGGTACAGTTCAAATGAGGTTACTGCAAAATGGGAAGTGAAAGCAAACCATTCCGGCAAGGACGTAGGACTGAAGCCTCTCTCTAGGGCCACATAGATTTCAGATGAAAGGTAGGGGCCTGAAGACCAAAATTAGAGCAGAATATATGAAACAAATATAGAAACAATATTATTGAAATAGCTATTATCACAAGGGGGCTGGAGACACGGTTCAGCAGTTAAGAATATTCACAGTTTTTCCAGAAGATCTGAAATTTGGTTTCCTGAAGCTGGCCTACAAAGGCTCCCCCATACTCTTACATATACACACAAATAAAAAAGTGAAATTATGACTCAGTCATTGTAGTTCCATCTTTAACCTTGGGAAGTGACCATGACAAACAATGAGATTCTGACATTGTCATATAATAGTGATAAAAAATTATAGCAATTAGCATCTTCAAAAGCCAGACAGCATGCTAACTGCTTTATAACAGTGATCTCATTTGGCAGACCGGATTTTGTATTTGGTTTAAGTGAACATGTAGATCTTAAGCAATATTTTTTACGTAAAGAAGTGAAGGAAAGAATGCATGCTTGCTTTTGTAAGTTTCTCTCATCACATAATCTTTGGGGAATATTTTGATGAAGCCTTAATTTCCTGACATGTGATGACTTTAGATTAGATTTTTAATGTGACAGTGATGTGGCTTTTATGGCCTGTCTTCCTCAGTTGTTTGAGAATGTTCTGGTGAGCTGTAAGTGCAGTACTTGGTCATAATTGTCATTTGCCTGGAAAATGGCTAATATAACGATCAGGACATTATTGCCTCTCTCTCCTTACTATACTCTACTTATCTCATTCCTGGGGTTTGAGTGAAAGAAATCCTAGTTCATATTTATTTAAATATTACGAGAACCTTAATGACCACTTATATCCCAGTGCTGCATGTTGGTCAGCTTGAGGGTTTAGGAGTCCTCTCCCTCTCTTAGGAGTTTTGGTTGTCCAGGGAGTATCTGAGATGACGTGTTCTGAGTTTAATGGGAATTTGGGGCAGGCATATTGTTCAGCATGCATGGTGTCACCATGTATATGTTTCCCCTGTAATTCACAATCTATATGCCCATTAGGTTAATAACAAGCTTAATTTAAAATACGTGTAAATAGATTTTTGTCTGGTGAGCTTTTTGGTTAGGATTCCTGAGTTTTTTGTTTTAGCATCATTATGTGTTGCTTCTACATTGGAACAAAAGCCCCCACATGTCGGTTCATCAGCTGACAATACCAGTTTTGTCTCTTAATTAGAAAAGAGAATAAAGCTGTTTAGGGGTGTCAATAAAATGACAGATGCATCATTAGCAGGCTGCTATGGTGGATCAGTTCTGTGCAAATACTTGGAATGGAATTAATAGGAATTTAGCTAGCACATTTAAATTGGAAGCTTGGGGGAAGAAAGCACTGCTTTAATGCAGTGCAGTAGTCAAAAGAAATGGTAACAGATGACCATGAACCGAATTAAGAATGCAAAAGAACCAAGCTTAAATTGAATATATATTACTGTGATTTTATATATCATTAACAGATCACAAATGAGCCATTATGGGTGTTCTATGATTAATTTATTTAATAAATATTTATTGAGGGTCTACTATGTGCCAAACCATAAATTAAGAAAATGTACAAGCTATAGTCCAGACACAATATGTTTGTTCCATATTTTTAGTAGGGAGAAATTTCAGTTCAGCCATGAGCATTTGAAGAGGTCCTTCAGAGCTTTTGCATTAGGTGGTCTGACTATATATATAACACCAGGTCATGCAGGACCACTCAAAGGAGAATGTCACTGCCTAGCACACTGTGCTCTTCCCTCCCCGTCTCCCAGTGCCATAACTCATAAACTTAACACTCAGAAAGGGTTTTAATCCTCTTTCTATACAGTGAAATCAGATTCTAATAATTAAGTAGCAAGCAGTAGTAATTATTTTTAATATTTTAGTTTTCATAATATACATGATTAACTAAATTTGCCATGCATGAACAAATATCCTGGTTTATCAAACAAAAATAATTCATACTCCAGTTTTAATTCTCATCAATTTGAGTTTCAATGTAAACAAAATGGTCAGCTGAATGGGATGATCATATGGAAACTCAGGGTCTGTGTTCTCACATTGTAATCCTCATGTGATTAAACTGACCTAGGATCTATTCTTTTCTTTTCCTTTTCTCTTATCAGATATAAAATGTTATTTATTTACATTTCAAATGTTATTCCCTTTCCCTGTTTCTCCCCCTCCCGGAAATCCCCTATCCCATTCTCCCTCTCCCTGCTTCTATGAGGGTGTTCCTCGACCCACCCACCCACTCCCACTTCCCCACTCTAGATTCCCCTACACTGGGGCATCTATCTAGCCTTCATAGGACCAAAGATCTCTGCTTCCATTGATGCGTGACAAGGCCATCCTCTGCTACATATGCAGCTGGAGCCATGTGTACACCTTGGTTGATGGTTTAGTCCCTGGGAGCTCTGGGGGTTCTGCTTGGTTGATATTGTTGTTCTTCCTATGGGGTTGCAAATGCCTTCAGCTCCTTCAGTCCTTCCTCTAACTCTTCTACTGGGGATCCCACCCTCAGTCCTGCCTCTGTACTTATAAGATTCTGGCACGGCCTCCCAGGAGACAGCTGTATCAGGCCCCTTTCAACATGCACTTCTTGGCATCCACAATGGTGTCAGGGTTTGGTAACCAGAATCCACCTTTTGAGCAAGGTCTAGAGGAAACTGCTGGGTTAGAAAAATGAATTACATTCACAAGTAGCATACCCATTTACTTTTTAAACTTAACATGGTAAGTTTGCATGCCTAGTTCATCGTTACACTTTATATGTAGATGGTGTTATAATTTGACTTTATTCCTATTCCCTTATGCTACTGTCCTCTTCCCCGCATCATCCTACCCATCTCTCCATAGTCCCCTTTCCCTATTCCTTTACCATCTCCCTGCTCCGTAAGATAACTCGCGTACTGCCTCCTGTCATACTTTCCTTTCTGTTCTCATCACACACACACACACACACACACACACACACACACACACACACACAC
>JADRCD010219015.1:0-12653 GCA_019843815.1 Montemys delectorum
ATTAAAAATGGGGTACAGAGCTAAACAAAGAATTCTCAACTGATGAACATCAAATGGCTGAGAAGCACCTAAAGAAATGTTCAACATCCTTAGTCATCAGGAAAATGCAAATCAAAACAACTCTGAGATTCCACCTCACACCAGTCAGATTGGCTAGGATAAAAGACTCAGGTGACAGCAGATGCTGGAGAGGTTGTGGAGAAAGAGGAACACTCCTTCATTGCTGATGGCATTGCAAGCTGGTACAACCACTCTGGAAATCAGTGTGGCAGTTCCTCCGGAAATTGGACATAGTTCTACCTGAGGACCCAGCTATACCACTCCTGGGCATATACCCAGAAGATGCTCCAACATGTAATAAGGACACATGCTCCACCATGTTCATAGCAGCCTTATTTATAATAGCCAGAAACTGGAAAGAACCCAGATGTCCCTCAACAGAGGAATGGATACAGAAAGTGTGGTACATCTACACAATGGAGTACTACTCAGCTATTAAAAACAATGAATTTATGAAATTCTTAGGGAAATGAATGGATCTGGAGGGTATCATCCTGAGTGAGGTAACCCAATCACAAAAGAACACACATGGTATGCATTCTCTGATAAGTGGTTATTAGCCCAGAAGTTTGGAATACAGGAAGAACAACCCACAAACCACAAGAAACTTAAGAAGAAGGAAGACCAAAATGTGGACATTTCATTTCTTCTTAAAAGGGGGAACAAAATACCCACGAAAGGAGTTGCAGAGATTAACTATGGAGCAGAGACTGAAGGAAGGACAAGCCAGCCTAAATATAGCTATCTCCTGAGAGGCTCTGACAATACCTGACTAATACAGATGTAGAGGCTCACAGCCATTCATTGAACTGAGTATATGGTCCTCAATGAAGGAGTTAGAGAAAGGATCTATGGAGCTGAAGGGTTTGCAGCCCCTTAGGATGAACAACAATATGAACTAACTAGTACCCTTAGAGCTCCCAGGGACCCAACCACCAACCAAGGACTATACATGGTGGGACTGAATGTTTTGGCAGCATGTGTATAGTAGAAGATTGCAAATTTGATCATCAATAGTTGGAGAGGACCTCGGCCTTGTGAAGGTTTTGTGCCCCAGTGTAGGGGAGTGCCAGGGTCAATAAGTGGGCGAGGGTGGGGTGGCAGGCATGCGGAGGGGGGAGACAACAGGGGTTTGTTCTTGTTGTTTTTGTTTGTTTGTTTGTTTGTTTGTTTTTTGGAGGGAAACTGGGAAAGGAGAAATTTATATGTAAATAAAGAAAATATCTTTTAAAAAAAAAGTCAAATAACAAATAAAAAAAAAGTCCCTTGCTATATTGTGACATACTAACACAGTTGTGGGTTGCAAACCAGCATGATAATAGTGAAAAGTACATGAAATCATCTTCCAGTGTACTCTTCAGTCACTGGCTTTTGTGCTCTAATGTTCTACATCCATTAGATCCATTAAATCAAAGAATGTGGGACGATTAGGCACCTTGGGAAAACAACTTATAGTGAATGTTATACTGATGTGCGTGAGCAATATCTTCTTACTCTATACAGTATATTGTTCTGTGTGGTGCATGTGAGTGTGCTTTGTGTGTGTGTGTGTGTGTGTGTGTGTGTGTGTGTGTGTGTGTGTGTAGGGTAAGCAGATATTGTGGCCAAGATCTGTTCAATCACTTTCCTATTTTGTTTTCTGAGATAGGGTCTCTCATTGAACATGGAGACTGCCTTTTCAGGTACACTGGTCAGATAACAAGCTCTTGAAATCCACCTGTCTCCAACCCCCACTTCTTGGATTACAATTAAGATCACTCATTTCTGGCTTCTTTTCATTTTTAAATGGGTACTGGGGATTCAAACTCAAGACCTCCTAATTTAGCAGCATAGAGTTCACCCACTGTTTCACATTCCCATCCTCTGTATATTCTTTATTTTTTGAAAATGTAGCAAAACCACTGGATATGCAGCTAGTTAAACTGACTAGTTTATACTCCAGTCATAATTTATTAAGCACAATGTTTTTGGTTTAAGATATATTGTCTCTAAGACAGACACATTTCAGATTTAAGCCTTTAAAAGGCTCACAAAATCTCTATTTAATTAAATTATCTTTACTTAAAGTGGAATAACTATGAATTTTGCAAGTACATTGCTGAGTACAAGCAGTGGACACTGTACTCTTCTGCCAAATGATGCCCTAAAATGTTCAAGTTTGTGACCTTATCTATATGTGAGCAAAAATATAACCTAGATCCTATACTCTAGGCTCTGTGATGGAATGAAATTCCCATTTATATATAAATGGTTTAAAATTCTTTGAAAATCATCTAGAAACTTTCACTGTAAAGCCATCCACCTAATAGAACAGCTAATCAACTTTTCTAATGATCTAAGAGAAATATTACATGAAAGGTAGAGAAAAAACAATGTTAAAAGCAATTTTTCTTCTATTTTAGAGAAGCTTCAATTTTTTTTTTTTTGGTTATGTGTGTGTGTATGTTTCTAAAATTTTTTATGCAGTGTATTTCATCATGTTTTCTTGTTCCTTTACTCATCCAAGAACCTCCCCACCCACCCAACTTTATATTCTCTTTCTCTTCCTTCCCTTTCTCTCTCCTCTCTCCCCAACCTCCCACCAAAAGCCAGAAAAATGAAAACAAGCAAACGAACAAAAAAACCCCAAAGAACCAATAGGAGAAAAAATACCAAAACAACACCAATGAAACAAAAACCTCTCCTACACAAAAAAACAGACATAGAGTCTATTTCCTGCTAGCCAACTACTCCTAGGCCTGCCCTGGAGTGTGGCTGATATATTTTGTCCCTTTGAGTCCCTTTCTCCCTTTGAGAAAGCCATCCTTGCAGAAATCAATTGCAAATAGATTCATGGCTAGGGGGTGGGACTTGGTGACATGCCCTCTTCTCTGTGTTAGCATTTTATATGGTTTGACTTTGTTCTTGAAGACTTTGTGTTGTTTTTCACTTTTAAGATTTTTTTGAATAATTAATCAAGACTTTAAAAAGATCAGGCAGGGAAGTAATCCCATAGACTTTGGATCAAGGGCAGGGCAAAGCTGAACATCAATGGCCCCATTCTAGCAGGCACATGGTTCATGTTTATTTATTTATTTATTTATTTATTTATTTATTTATTTAGTTAGTTAGTTAGTTAGTTAGTTTTTAAATTCCAGATTTTATTCCCCTCCTGGTCCACCCTCCGACTGTTCCACATCCCATAAAATTATTTTAAGAGCAGTTTCACAGTAAGAGAATCACAATAAAGTTAAGAGAAAGATACAGATGTTTGCCTCCCAGTTATCCACATCACCTTACCAGGTTAGTTCAGTTGTCATAATCAATGAATATACACTGACATTGTAATCACCAAAACCTTAATTATCATTTGCATATGCTCCTAGTTTTGAACATTTTGTGGATTTGATGATATACACCTATCGACATAGAATCGTATAGAGTATTGTTGACTACTATAACGGTCTCCTGCACTCTCCTACCCCAATTTCTGGAAACGGCTAATATGTCTACTTTCTTTACAGTTCACCCTTTCTAGCATGTCATACCAATAGAATTACAAAGTATGAAATCTTTATAGCTGATATCTCCCACTTAGCAGTGTGCATTTAAGTTTGCTCTCTGTGTGTTCATTCTTTGGAAGCTCATTTCCTTTACTGCTGAATGACCTTCAAATGTCTTGATCAATCATGAACAATTTATCCACCAACTTGTAGAAGGGCATCTTTATTGCTTTCAAGTTTGAGCAGTTGTGGATGAAGCTGCTGCAGACATCCATGCTTTGCTTCTCATTTTTTGGCTAAGATCAAATCATATACAGGAACACATATATTTCAGTCTTTTGGAATAAGTATCAAGGATCACAGATAACTATAGATAGATCATATGATAAGAGTCCTGTTTTGTTAGAAGTCACCTACCGCCTTCCAAATCAGCAGCAACATTTAATACTCTTGCCAGCAACCAAAAAGAATTCCTATTGGTCTGATGTTAGGAATCAGTATTCCAGGTCTCGTTATTCTAAATTATTACCATTTAAAAATAGATGTATAGTGATAGCTACTTGTCTAAATTTGTAATGAAACATGTAGATCTTGTTTCTATATGCTTATTTGTGAACAGCATACCAACACTCGTAAGCTGTCTGCTAAGGGCTTTTACATAGTTTTCCAATTGTATAGATTCCTTATTGTTTTAAACCAAGGCTTCAGCACTTGGGGAGGAGGGGCAGAAGTAGGAGGATTATTGGAACTTGTAGTCCATTTTCAACTATATGGTGAATCCTAGCATTCAGGGTTACCTGGTGATCTTTATTGATGGATTTGAACAGTTCTTTGTAAATTTTGGAGATTAAGTCTTTCTGAGATCTGCCATTTGCAAATATTTTCTCCTCATCTGTAGCTTGTTTTATTTCCATGACATTGCTTCTCACTGAACAGCCTTACAATTCCTTCTTTTATGCTCATTTTAATGAAGTCCAACTTAGCAATTCTTTTATGGACCATAACCTTGGCATCATCTAATGATTCCTCACCATACCCCCAGGTCACCCAGATTTTTCTCTTATCTTTTATGAATTTTGTTATTTTACATTTCATACATAGGTCTACGAAGCTTTCTTATCTATTTTAATTTAAAAAAAATGATTGGGTTACGGAGGCTTAGTCTCTTACAGGATTTTTAAACAAAACTTGCCTTTGTTGTTTTCCTCCCACCACTCCCCATTCTTCCTCTCTTCTTCCTTGTATCCTTCCATCTACAGTAGCTTTGATTGCATTTTCATATCACACATGACCTTTTGTCACCCTTGCATTCCCATCTAGATAGGCATCTAAATGCTTGTGGTGGTTTAATATGCTTTCCTAAGGAGTGGCCCTATTTGGAGGTATGGCCTTGTTGGAGTAGGTTTGTCACTGTTGGTGTGGGCTTTAAGACCCTCATCCTACATGCCTGGAAGCCAATCTTCTCCTAGAAGCCTTTAGATGAAGATGTAGAACTCTCAGATCCTCCTGCACCATGCCTGCCTGGATGCTGCCATGCTCCTTTCTTGATGATACAGAATTGACCCTTTGAACCTGTAAACCAGCCCTAATTAAATGTTGTCCTTATAAGAATTGTCTTGCTCATGTTGTCTGTTTACCCTAATTAAGTAGTAAAACCCTAATGAAGACAATGTTGTAGCCTGTGTCCATGGGCAGGGCCAGGCAGTGAGTGTTTCCCTAGCTGGTGCTTGCAATGGTATCAGGGCCAATCAAGTGTGTTCTGTCACTGTATTTACAAATCATAATAGGGAAATTTTCATTATGCACAATAAATTTAACAGCTTCAAAGGAAGAACATGGATCAAGAATAAACCAAAGAAAAACAAAGCAGATAAAGATATTCACAGAGCCACAGAAACAGGTAGGGAAGCTGAATAGAGATTGACAAGAGAAAATATCTTCAAAAGGATATCCTAGAAGTTAAGTGGTAAAGCAAGGAAAGATGAGCACCCCACAGAGGAGCACAGCATTACAAGGGAAAGGTTGACATGGAAAATATCTTGATTTGATGGCTTTTTATGAATAAGGTATCATGATCATACCAGGGTTTAGTAATGACAGACACCTGTGGAATGGCAATATTTTGGTACTGCTTTGGACCAATGAGAATTTTTGGCCCGGTAAGCAGGCTCCACATTATTTTATTACTTAGAGCTCAGATTTCAGTAGTGTTCATGATATGATGAAACAATAAGGACAAACTGCAAGTGTATTCCTCTTCCATAAAAAGAAAGACTGAAGACACAGTTTATAAAAAGTGACGGTTGTTAGTGTTGTTATTATTATTTTATTTTTTGCTTTTTCAGGACTACGATTTTCAGTGTAGCTCTGGCTGTCCTGGAACTTACACTGTAAACCAGGCTGGCCTCAAACTCAGAGATTTGACTGCCACTGCCTCTGGATGCTGGGATTAAAGGCATGCACCACCATTGCCCAGTTTAAAAACTTATTTTTAAAAAGAATTTTGTTTTCCTAGAGAAAAAACACATTTGAAATTTTAAACTGATATAACTACTTACAAGACATTTATATAATATGTAAGTGTTAACATCAATTTCTTTTCCTAACAATGACAACAAAATTTTTATAATAGTAAAAACTATTCATTTCCTAATATGAAAACATAATTCTTATGTTAAAATATTCATATCAATGGAGATATGCTAAGGACATAGCAGCTAAATTATGACCTTCATTAATGTGATTTGGCAAAATGTCATGTAGAATATGTAGTCAGAATTTATCAAGATATGATGAATTTGATGAATCTGTTATATGAGTATAGAAAGACATATTCTGTTATTCTCTTTTTATATATTTGAAGGTTACATAATAAAGACTGGAGTGTCCTTTTTCAACTGAGACAAACATTTCTAGGTATTTCATGTTGTCTAAAAAAATAGCTCAAGTGGTTACAAAGTCTTATTTTCAGGCTTAGTGAATTTCATGACAGATTTTTTTTTTTTGATTTTTATTTACAGTAACTTCTCCAACATTGTTTTTTTACCATTGTCTGAATTTTAGTTTCCGAACACATAAACCATGTTCTATAATTTCCACTTCAGGAGACAGGAGATGTTAAGTGGTGGATAAGAACCAGGTACTTGATACATGTTTTCCACTGTGTTCTATTTAACTCAAGCCCCTGGTTCTAAATGCAGAAGTGAAAGAGTTTTCCATGAGAAACTTGGACAAAGCACTTGCCTGGGGAAGCATGTGAGGCTGCTGTCTCAGAAGCACAACGTGCACTGTCTTCTCGAGAAGAACACTTCCCCCTCACTCATACTCAACCTTATTTGTAAGTTGAAGGCTCAGCGGAGACAGTCTGTCTGCCCAGCTGCAGAATGTGTATGCTATAATTGTTTTTGTTGCCATGGAAACTGAAATATAACTGATAAACTATACACTGAAACAGACTAAAATTGACTCAGGAAGACTATGTAGGGTTGTTTCAAAACTTACGATTAAATTACCTGTTTACTAGTGCACTGTATACTTAAATGATAGTTTAGGAAAAAATTTTTCTTTTCTTTTCTAGAACAGTGCTTTGGTGGTAGCAAGATTAGTGAAGAATGCATTCTAATTCTGATCTAGCATAGTTGTTTGTCACAATACACTCATGAGCGCTAAAAAAAAGTGTAGATGAGACATTGAACATAAGAAATGACATATTTATGAGAAACTATAAGTTCCTAATGTCCAAGCCCAAATGTATGCAAATACGCTAACAAAACAACTGACGTATATTTTAACATGATATTTTTATTTTAAACATTTTTAAATGTCTTGTTTAACTGCTTAATTACTCTAAGTGTAATAATAGATATGATTTATTCTGTATTTATCTCTGATGGGAAATTATGTTAAGGTCGTCTCATTTAATTCTTGCTATTGTCTGGATCTTTTCACTTTCATTTCCAGTGTTGAAGAAAGATGATCCCTTGAGAGATGAAACATGGCAGGATGTACTGTGAAGTTTGAGCCTCGGTCTGAGGAACTTTAGGTGGCAATTATATATGAACCCCACTAGACACTCATCTCTATTACCTTGATAAAAGTACATGTAAAACGGAAGCATCATCAGGAACTTTGGTGAAACAATTATAGACACCTACAGACTTATACTCCTACTAAATCCGGCATGTGCTGAATCTCCTAACAAATTACGTGGTAATTCCTCAGGACAGACAAACTAGACATTCTGTAGTTCTTAATTAAGCATTAAGTTTTAGGTGATAAACACTCAGAATCAGAGCTGTAAAAAAGCAGTGATCAATACTTTTATAAATGTTGTCATGCAAATGAAAATGTATATCCTCCACAATAAATCCCAGGTAGCTAAAAGCAGTTATTTGGAAATCCTGAAAGCATGGAATGATAATTCTTTGGTTTATATGCTAGTATTATTTATTTGTGTTAGTGGTCAGTGTTAAAGTAATCTGACAGTAACAAAAGTAATTGTTTTACATTTTCTAGGGAATTTTATGGTAGTATGTGCTAAACTATAAGAGGAAATGAGAAAGAGAGGCAAGGAGAAGGAAAGAGGAGAGGGAGAGAGAGACAGAGAGAAAGAGAGAGACAGAGATGCCCAGAGAGACAGAGACAGAAGCACATAGACAGAGAATTCTCTTAATCATACTCGGGACTGTGTCTGTGCTTTCAAGAACCCATCACAATCTACAGGCCTAGCCAGAAGAGCAAATTGGGATATCAGTAGAGCACATCAGGATTTTCATTGCCTGTTGGACTCATTTCTAGTTATGATTTAAAACACATACACACACACACACACACACACACACACACACACACACACACACAATCTTTTATGTTACATAGAGTAAGGGAACAACTGATGAAAGATATGTCCGATGGAAATTTTGAACAGATTATTTTGTAATCTTTCATATTTCTTGATCTATTTACCCACTGGCTGTTCTGAAAGTTATTTTAGAGACAGTTGAAGCAATATTCTAGCATTAAAAATTCTGTCCTTGGAAAGAGAGTGTAGCCCCCAAAACAGGTCTTTCAAATGATGCATGTACAGATATATGAAATATGCAATATCCTAGAAATTCAAATAGCTGGATCTTGGTCTAGACTCTGTTCTGCCATTATCTGGCTTAGTATCTCAGACATTGCTGGACCATGGTTTTCTCATCTGTCAGATCTCAGTAGGGGGTGCCAAATAATTTTTAATGTTCCTTTCAATTCTAATCAGTATCAAAAGTTGTGGTACAATGTGTCTGGCAGACTCAATTTTTTTCCCCCAGTTTTCTTGTTAGCTATTTCCAAGTAATGGTCTCAGGGTAAATACATGTCCATTTCTAATCAATGAGCTGCTGTTGGCTTGGGGGAGAGGAACTACAATGTCACTGTTTATTCCTCCTGTTCTTCTACTCCTTTCATTTTCTTCTTTCTCTCGAGACAGGGCTTTGTCATGTCACCCATGATGGGCTTGAACTCATAATCTTCCTGCCTCAGCTTACTGAATGCAGCAATTACAGGGATATATCACCACCCCTGGTTTAAGGGAAGCAATTAAAAATGATACACAGGGGCAGAACAGTCTTTTTTGGTCTGTAGAATCTATTTACTTCTTGTCTGGAAAAAGTTCCATTGCCTTAAGAGGTTCACAAATAATGAGATGAAAAACTAAATCCCAAGGATAACAGAAGTAAAAGTATGGAAAGAGCATGAGTCTTCCCTGGCTTTCTTGTAAATCTTCACTACTCTTGGAATGTCTATAGTTGGATCTTTTATTATATGAGAAAAAATGCACAGTTTAAGCCACTCTTGTAGGGCTTACCATTATTTGCATCCAAGCTTATGCCTGACTGTTCCAAATGAAAGGCTTAATTGCTTGAACTGAAGAGGGGTTCATATGAGAGGTTGTAAAGGTGACTAGCATGTCCACTGTCTCAAACAACTTTTAAAATAAAAGGCAAGGGCCAAGCACTATAATAGACACAGTGCAAGTCAGAGTACATTAAGAGAATATATGATCTAGGTGGAGGCAGGATGCCATCATATTTGATGTCAGATTAATATATGGGGATGTTATATCTTATAACTTCTTACAAGTTTATGCTGCTTTCTAATAATGCCATTATTAGTAATTAACCTATTAATAAGATGATGACTAGAAATTAGGTAAAATCACTTGCTTGATTATGTTGGTCTAACTGTTACACTGCTGTCACTGGGGTGTAATATTTGTTTAGCTGGCTTCTGTTACTGAAATTCTGGAAAATACTTTAACAAAATGTCCTTCTAATTAAAGTGTCATTGTTTTTCCAATGAAATTGAGTATAATGACCTATTTCTTCCTCATAGACTAACTACTCTTTTATACAGTTAACCCAGAACCATCATATGCTATTTTATCAAAACATTTACTAAAGTCTATTGTAGCCTCCCTTCCTTCACAGACTGTCCCATGCGTTTCCTAGTGTCTTCTTAACCAGGCTGTGCAGTCAGTATAAATGTTGATATGAATGTATAAATGAAGGATAGCAACTTAGCTCGCTGTCTCCCCTGATATTTGTACAGTAAACGCCTTGCCTAAATATGGTAAAACATGGTCCTATTTTAGAATTATCAGGGAAATGTTACAAGATAACAGAGCCTAAGCCATCCCATCCAACACCACTTGAATTTATCTCACTCACACATTTAACCACAAAACCTCCATCTTCTCTCTGTATGTGAGGTCTATTCTTGGCTTTCTTTGTGGAGCCTTATTCTCTTTGTCTTGCTAGAATGGAATCCTACCCACATTTGAGAGGTGCATTTGTAAGCTACTTCTGCAACTGCACCAAGCTGGAGAGCTGGTTCCTTTTTTTCTCTCCTTTTTTTGTTGATGAATTATATCTAGTGTTTAATAAAGAAATTGTACCAATGACACATTAGTTATTTCTTTTTTCATGTTGACATTATTTTTTAATCATTTTTAATCCAGTTGTTATCCCCCTACTAGTCTGCCCTCTGATTGTTCCTCATCCCATTCCTTCTCCCTCATCTCCAAAAGGATGTCCCCACCCCAACATCCCTGCCCACCAACCCTCCCCACTCCCTGAGGCCTTAAGTCTCTTGAGGGTTAGGCGCATCTTCTCTCAATGAGGCCAGACCAGGCAGTTCTCTGCTGTATATGTGTCAGGGGCCTCAGACCAGCTTACATATGCTTCCTGGTTGGTGGCCCACTATCTGAGAGATACCTTGGGTCCAGATTAGTTGAGACTGCTTGCCTTCCTATGGGGTCACCTTCCTCCTTAGCTTCTTCCAGCCTTTTCCTTATTCAACCTCAGGGGTCCCTGACTTCTGTCCTTTGGTTTGGTGTAAGTGTCTGCATTTGACTCTTTCAGCTTTCTGTTTGGCCTCTTGGAGGGCAGTCATGCTACAGTTATTTGTTTTTATTAAGTTTATTCTTTGAGAATTTCATATATATACATAATGGAAAATTACCACAGTTCCCCCTTCAGGTCCACCCACATAAATACTCTAGTATGTTTACTCTCCCAAATTCAATCACCTTTTTCTTTTTAAAAAATAAATCAATAAGTCAAATTTGTTTTGACTGCATGTGATGGGTGTAGAACCACATATTATATCTAAAGGTAGTAATGGCAACACTCAAAAGTTAGAAACTACTAGTAGCTCTTCAGTTAAACTTTTGAGCTCCTCCTTATACATGTTGAAAATTTGGTTAGCTGTGTCTTGCATAGATCTTACACAGATAACCATAGATGTTATTTGTTTATGGGTACAATAGCCTTGCCGTGCCCAGAAGACTTATTTTCACACCACTTCCTTTTATATTCCAACTCTTAATTTTTTTTTCACTTTTTCTTTCAGATGTTTTCTGATCCTTGGAGGAAGAGATGATTCATATGTCCCTTTTAGGAATGAGCATTCATAATAGCTTATTTTCAACATGTTGATCAGTTATGAATCTCTGAACTGACTGTTGTTCACTGCCAAAAGAAGTTTCTCTCACCGTGGTTGAGAACAATCCAGGTCTATGAGTAAAAACAAATATTTAGAAGAAAATTTGTCAGCATGCCATTTAGCAAAGTAACGATAGTAGTTTCTACTTCAGGGTCTTTAATCTCCCCCAGCCACGGGTAGTTGACCTGTTTCACAGTAACAGGAATGAATTTCTTCCTGTGGAACAGACCTCTGATACAACCAGAAAATGGTTGGTTACCCCGTGAGAGCCATGCTACTATTTCAGCAATGCTCACCAGGCCATTATTGTAGCATCCAGGTATAGTGCTGGGCGAGATCATCAATGACTTGCATTTTATGTATACTCTACTATTTTCCTACTTCTTTTTATTTTAAAATACAACAAAGAGCTCTCTCCATGGAGATAGCCTCACAAGTAGATGAAGACTGGCTATGGACAACAGTTTTCTAATTCCTAATTTCTCTTGATGAACCACATTCAGGCCTAGAAGCTTTAATGTTACAAGTACACAGTCTCTGGAGATTAGAAATCTTGGTATGCTCATTACTGATTTAAGTATGTTCACAGAAAGAGGCTGAGAGTGCGGAAGCAGATCAGTAGGTGACTTATAACAAAATAGGATCACTTGAGAGATGGGAAGTTAAGAAGAAGCCTCAAGAGTTAACTCTGTTGAATATGGGAATTATGTTTTAAATTCAAATGGTTTCCTGTGCATTTATGTTGGTGAAATAAGTGCATGGAGAAAGGAGACCATTGCTGACTGGTGTATTCTTAGCAATTAGCATGAAAGACAATGCATTTTATCGACAGTGGGAGAAATTTCAATTCAGAAAAATAGAACCATTAAAAGAAAAAGGCATATACCTGAGAACGGTAACTATTTTAGACAGATTGGTCTGTAAATTAGAAGACAGACCTATTTGGAGACAGATTTTGGAGACCTTTGAAATTTATTCTGAGGAATAAAGATTCTTTGTAGAAAATTATGGCTTTTGAACATGATAAATAAATGAACACACTAGAATTTTAGAAAGATGAATCTTCTCCCAGAAGAGAGGAGAGAGAGAGAGAGAGAGAGAGAGAGAGAGAGAGAGAGAGAGAGA